>JANZLF010000008.1:33427595-33440766 GCA_026546835.1 Erythroxylum foetidum | reverse complement strand
AAGAGGCCAAAAATGAGTCTCTTCTCATTCAAGTTTTGGCCATTTATAGAAGAGAGGAGAGAGTGAGTCAAAAATACAAGAACACTTCTTACTCTCCTTGTCAGTTTTCGGCTATCATGAAAGAAAGAAGTGATGTTCTTCCAATGCATCACTTCATTCTTTAATCAATCATAAAGAATCCAATAAATGAGACTCTTCTCATTTGTTTAAGATGGCTATATGAAAAGACCAATAACCTAAATGAGACTTTCCATTTTTGGTTACGGATGAAAGAAGGAAGAGAGAGTACATCAAATGCACCTCTTCCTTCCTTTAATCAAATGAATGCTAAAAAGTTACATTACATGCCATCATTAAATCACAAACATTAAACCCTTTAATGATAAGATCATTACCCCATTTGATGATGATAAAGCGTGATAAAAAACTATCTTTAATTTAGCAATTCAATGCTAAATATGTAGTTGCACATTTAGGTATAGAAAACCAAAATATGCCCTCCTTATTTCTTTAATAACTTTGTTTCAATTTAATTAATCTAATTAATCAAATCAAACCAAAGTCAAGCTCAATATTAAATATTCATTTGGGCTTCTAATTAAAGTAAGCCCAACATTGAATCATGGGCATTAAAACCTCTACTTATATTTCTTACTTTACTTGATAACCTTCCTAGAAGCCAAATGGAGAATCTAATTAGACTTATATAATTCAAGCTCCAATAAGCTCAGAATTAATTTAATCTCATTAGAATTAATTTTAGCTTATTAACCAAATGTCATTCCACTAAAGAAAATTGGTTGAACTCTTGAATTACTAAATATTATAAGAATACATGTTTCAAATAAGATGTCGAATTGCAAACTTTATTATGAACCATATTATAGCCATCCATACAATAAAAGATAAAATTACCATTTTGCCCTTATGTTGGTTTTTCCTTCTAAATCTCCCATTTTACTCTATATGTGATTAACACATAAGATCTCATCTTAATGTTAAGACTTGATGTGTAGCTAGTCCATCAAACTGCTGACATTTTAATCACAAACTCCGTAAAACATCTATAAGTGATGATATCACTATAAACTCTTTATTTGAGTAAATGTTCCTTGACACATGTTTCAATCAATAATTCCAACGTGCAGACATTAAATTGATACTATGTAAAAATCCATTCCGATCATATCAAGAATTATAATAAAATACATATGAGTTCACCACTTATCAAGATTGTGATTCATAATAAAAGAATGTTAAGGTGTATGTTTTAAGATTAAATTAATAGCCCACTTTATTCTTTAAAAACATACTTGATTCTAGATTAATTTAATAGTACTATTATTGATAATCAACTACTATCATAGTATGAAACTCGTCATTCCCTTGAAGTAAACTCTTTTACTTACACAGAGATAAATCGCAACACTACAGCCTAAACCATAATCAAGCGACCAACTTGATTATTCAACTATGAATCAACTAATTTAGATTCTAATAATATATATGTTTCTCATACGTCTCCATGTATATGTATATTACTTGTAAAAGAATCTTGATACCTTATGACTAGATATATAATGCTGATACAAATAAAACTAAACTCTTTTATTATATTAATAATAAATATTTTCGTTACAAAAGCAAATGGAAGAAAATTAAGTTATATGTAAATACACTTGCTTTGCAGAGCACTATATTTACATAACTCCAACAACCCTAAAATAAATAAAGACACTAAGTGAGCAAAATAGGTAGAGCATGAATTTGAAATTCACTTTTGTTCTAAAATGAATATAGAATCTATATAAATATGTGTTATTAAACACAAGAATCTTGTTTTGTCTATGTTTAGCATATAAAGTATAGATTTTACCTAGGAATGCACATGGGATTGTGCCTAATAGCATGTATCTCATATTTTGACTTAGATGTATAACATGAGAGCTATATGTTATCGTGTTACCTCTATGTTTCATACAGTTGACTATGCTTTTGAAAGACCCCAAAATATACCCTAGATGAAATGTTACATAATTAAAAAAAGTACAAGCATGATATGAGTTAAAATTGTGTTATGATTTGAAAATAAAAGAAATGTGATTAAAATGAAAATTTCGAGTTTTTATGTATCGAAAATTTATTTGGAGCTCATTATTATAATTTCAGAATTTTTAGTGAATTTTAGAAATGTTTGAAATATATATACACATAAGATATATATATATGTTGAAATATGGACCTAGTATAGAATGAAATGTAGACTGCTTAAAGTGATGACAAATAGCTTATGTGTATACGTGAAATGTGGCAGCTTAAAATAGTGACAAATGGAAGTCATGCAACAGCCAAATGTTTTAGATGAAAGGTTGTTTTCCTGCAGCTCTCTCTCTCTCTTTGTTCTTCACAGAGAGTAGCATTATTTTCAAACTTTCTTCTAGTTTACTAAACATCAAAACATCAGTTGTGTAATTTATGTGCATTTGATTCACTCTTACTGTTAGGAATAGCTAAATCAGGTAAGTGACTTTGATGATGTTTTAACACTGTGCATGAATTTATTTATGAGTGGGTTTAGTATTCAGTGAATGATGAATGAACATATGAATAGGTTATTTCTGCATATTTGAGGGTAAATATGTCTTAAGATTGTATTAAAGTGAGTTTTAAGCTTGAAGAATCATTGAAACCATGTATCAGAAGAGTAAAGAAATTCATGAAACTCAAAGAATATATGCCCTGTTTCTCACTGTATATGCGGGAGTATTTGAATGTCTATAGAAATGAATTGGAATGGGTTTATGATAAGGAATGAGGATTTAGATGAGGTTATGATGTAGAATGATTTAAATGAAGTGTAAAATTGATGAAAAATTAGAATAAAAGTATCAGATGAAAGAATGAAAACATAGAATTGAGAGAAAGTTAGTATAAGGTTTCAGTTTTCATGAATTATCATGTAAGCTTGCACTTGAATTATTTTGAGATTATACTAGAATAGAAAGTCTAAAATATATGACGTGGGAATGAAAAAAATCAATAAAAGATACAACAAAAAAATGAAATGAAAGAGGTTGTTTGGTGAAGAACTTCACTGCTTAGGGTAAGCACGGTTGTAACATCGCTTATGAAGTCACATGATCGCGACTTGCGTGTTTTTCTGGAAAATGATGGTTTTTGAACATCTAACATTCAATCTGATATGACTTCTTCACCTGATGTCCAAATGACTTGATTCTTAAACTAGTAGACTCATAAGACAATGATCTTTATTTTCTACCAAAATTATAACCATATGAAGTGGATTTATTGAAGAATTTAAGATGAAATTGTGACTATACTGAAGTATGATAACTGGGATGATTTTAGTGAACATACTTCGATATTTTACTTATATCTGGATCTGAAGATTTCCAAATGGAGTGATTCTTATTTTTAATTAAACCAGAGTCATAAGGATACAAATTGTTTGAGAGATTGAATTCAAATTATGTGTCTAAGAAGTTCAAAATCTGACTAGAAGTTGAGATAATAATTCTGTTGAAGCTTAAGTATAGCCTGAGATCTTTTCAGTATACAAAACCAAATGGAATGATCTTAGTCGCATTAGAAACTTAAGACATGAGAGAAGAACTTTCTAGAAGGAAATTTTATCAAATTACCTCAATTTCCTGATGAGAATAATTGAGTAAAGTTGACCCGAAAGTTAGTTGCGAGATAAATCTGGACTGAGAAATTGAGTATGGTTTCACATGATTGATAATGTGACAAGATTAAGGTTGAGAAACCCAGAATTTGTTATTGAACATACATAATACATGATATATTCTTAAATGGGCTTATTCAGTTAAATGAGTAATTGTAAGTAATTTAGATGGTCTCATCTGTAAGTAATTTTTGAGTATTTGTAAGTAAATTTTGATACTTTTACTTTGACTATTTTGTTTGCTACTGATTTGAATTCATTGAATGATTTGCAAAGCTATAAGAATTTTAAACGTTTGAATACATGGTATGAAACCAATGATTGATATGTGTATTGAATTTTAGACATTTCTATTTTTGAATTTTTTTAGTCCTAGTTGTGAGTAAATAAGTATGCCTAGAAGGGTCTACAACTGCTCCTGTGATACTTCAATGTCTCCTTTTACTGAGACTTTTATCTCCCCTATGATACTTTGATGTCTCTTGTTATTGAGACTTTTGTCTCTCCTATTATCGACACTTCGGTGTCTCCTATTATCGAGACTTTAGTTTCTCCTGTATAAGTCCCATTACCCACTTCTATAAATGGATTAGCAGTCATTTGGTTTTGTATTCTGATACATATTGACTTTGATATAAATAAAATTTATGTTCTGATTTATTACATTTTGATCTAAAGGGATTATACCTTCTCCTGATATTCAGTTTTGTTATTCATACAATCTGTTCTGAAATTCATTATGTTTAAATTATTTTGAAACACAATCCTTTAATGGTTTTTTATGTTATAACATGATTGACAGTTTATGCATAGTTTAGTTATCACTCACTAAGATATATGCTTAGCACGGTGGATTTGCCCCATGTAGATTCTAAGAGAAGGTTGTAAAGACTAGGACGAGTCAACTATAATGGCCAAAGGAGTCAGAGATTTGTTTTGATACAGATGTATTTTGAGTTTTGATTTTGTCTCGTATATAAAGTGTATAAAGTTGGATTTGTTTATAAGTTTGTAATAATTATATTTCAGGTTGATTTTGGATTTTGAACAAGTTTATATTAAGTTCAATGTAATATCATTTATGATTTCCTGGTTTGGTTTTAAGGAAGTTTTAGATTGCTTTTGGTTTGTTTGTTCTATTTGTGAGTGTGACACTTGCATATCCTCCCAGGGGGTTTGTGGGCGTTACACTTTTTGGTATCAAAGTATGGTTCAGGTGATTATGGTTTAACCAGCACTTAAATATTGCTTGTACTTGAATATAAGAGTTGTCTGGTCTAATGTGGTTTGTCCCATATTTTGGTTTTAGAATTTCCATATGGAAAGATCTCATAAGGCTATTGATGAGGTATCTTATTGAAAGTTTGTGATTTTATATAAGATTATAACATTGGGTTTTATATGAGAATTTTGTGATGGTTACATATAGAGAACATATTCAAGTAAGATGAAGGCAACGATAGTAATATATGTAGAAGTCCTCAAGATTAAGTTAATCATTTATTATAAGTGTACATCTGATAAAGTGGTTGCTTTGGTGAATGATGTTACGATGTACGGATGTAATATATATGTGGATAAGAATGAATGAATGAGTATTAAACGAATCAAATATGAATATTGGAGTCAAATAAGTATGAGATTCAGATAAGGGAAACAAAATAGAATAATGAGAGTGCATGTACTTGTTTATTGCTTGAATTTGAGATTACATTCTTATTACAGTTAGAGGGACTAAATTCTGAATTGAATTCTATGTTAGTATGTTCAAGAAGTATGAGTTTGATTCCATATATGTGATTTTAGCTCAAAAATTAAGGTGTCAAATGATTAGAATGATGATCTGTTTGAATATAAGAAAATGAAAGGTGTGGATAGTTAGAATGGGGAAACTGTGTATGGTCAGATAAGACAAATAAGCATTTGTATTGGTGCTTGTATTATGAAATACGATATCAATATTATACTGTGATAATATATCCCTGAATATGATATAGAAGTGAATGCTTTGTCGTGGATTGTTTGAGGAAAAGAGAGAAATAAGTATAAATGATGAGATTAAAGTATACAAACAGATCCTAAGAAGACGAACTTGGAATCGAACTGGTTGTTGGTTTCTGTGATAAGACTTATGATTCACTATAAGAATATGTTAGTGGAATTGATATCATAACTTCATGATGAATATATATCTATAATTCTGAATTGATCGAAGGTATATATATGGAAGAAAAAATAAATGACAATAGAAAGATGAGATAGAAATAAGGAAAGAAATTGGTGATTTTTTAGAAATAAATTTCTGGATAGAATGGGATGACTTTAAAGATACATACCTAGGTATATATGACAGAAATCATGTCTACTACTTCATCAAGTGTGGAAAATATAACATTATGGCCTTGTAAGAAATAATAGAAATTGATCTTTTTGAGGTACTAAGAATGTCTGATAAACAATGATGGGAATAGTTGATTGATAAGGATTACAAGAAAAATATAGTTAATAGTAGCAAGAAATCTTATTTGGAAGAAGAATTTCACCGAATAAGGCTAAGTAGACCAGATGATTTACTTTTAAGAAAGAATACAAATGGAAAAAATCATTCTAGAAAATGAGTCACTTGGGAGAATCGAAAATAAAATGAGATAATGTTACCTTATTGAGGAATTAATTACTTAAGAAAATTTGTGGTTTTGAATGAATATGAGATTTTATCTGTGCTTTATAAGTGAAAGTTATACGTGGTACATTCTGTTATTTGATGCATTTCATATAATGCATGTTCTAACAAAGCGTTGTGATAAAAGTAACCAGTTTAAAAGAGCTATAAGCTCAGATTTTGCACTCAGAGCTTTGCTCCGTGATTTCTATTTCTAACTAAACCCGATGGGCCAATATTTGTATCTATATCTGAAAGGCACTCGATCACAACAAATAATAATGAATTTGGATATTTGGTCTTATACAATGATGTTTCACATCAGAAATTAAGATGCAATTTGTTGCAACATAATAAAAATGATTTTTGTATGAATAGACTCAATTAAAGTCTCGTGAGTCGATTATTTGATACATGATTTGAAACTTGCTGAAATAGCCATTGGTTTGAAAGCTTGGAGATAATATATGTATGGTGAAATATTTTGGATTTATATGTCAATATAGATCAATAAAGTTGGAGATACTTATTGAGTTTGAAAGAATTGAATACGAGACTGAGACAATGAATAGAAAATCTGAAGGATTATGATTGTACAAATGTGTACTACCTTGGTAAAGTTCGTGTGTATCCGATATTGAACAGATGCATTGAAGGTTGAATTGAATTTGGAATTTGGGATAGAATGAAGTATGATTAGCTATGTTGACTTTAAATTTAGTTTTATGTGAAAAGTTTAGTAAAGCTTGAAGTGAGGATTCAGAATTGCGAATCTTATTAAGGAATTGGAAGAAACCTATTAATACCTATTGATTGAAATGAGATAGTGAGGTTGTATGGGGCGCCACATCTTTTTGCCACTGTGTTTTATTTCTAATTGTGATATTCAATTTATTTCGAGATTCTGGAAAAGTCTATAAAAGATTCTGGATATTCAAATCAAGTTTAGTGCTACTTTTTGCAAGAATTAGTCAGGTAAGAATTTCGAGGACAAAATTCATTTAAGGAGGAGAGAATTGTAATGCCCCAAAATATACCCTAGATGAAATGTTACATAATTAAGAAAGTACAGGTATGATATGAGTTAAAATTGTGTTATGATTTGAAAATAAAAGGAATGTGATTAAAATGATAATTTCAGGTTTTTATGCATTGAAAATTTATTTGGATATTATAATTTCATAATTATTTGGTGAATTTTAGGAATTTCTAAAAATTTGGGGTATTTTTGTACTAGGAATATATATATGTTAAAATATAGACCTAGTATAATGTGAAATGTGGACTGCTTAAAGTGATGATAAATAGCCTATGTGTATATGTGAAATGTGGCAGCTTAAAACTGTGACAAATATAAGTCATGTAAGAGAACAGTAGCCCCATGTTTTAGACAAAAGGTTGTTTTACTGCAGCTCTCTCTCTCTCGTTGTTCTTCACGGGGACTAGCATTGTTATCGAACTTTCTTCTGGTTTACTAAACACCAAAACATTAGCTATGTAAGTTATGTTCATTTGATTCACTCTTACTGTTAGGAATAGCTGAATCAGGTAATTGACTTTGATGATGTTTTAACACTGTGCATGAATTTATTTATGAGTGGGTTTAGTATTTGGTGAATGATGGATGAACATATGAATATGTTATTTCTGCATATTTAAGGGTGAATATGTCTTAAGATTGTATGAAAGTGAGTTTTAAGCTTAAAGAATCATTGAAACCGTGTATAAGAAGAGTAAGGAAATTCATGAAACTCAAAGGATATATGCTTTGATTCTCAGTGTAAATGTGGGAGTGTTTGAATGTCTATAGAAATGAATTGGAATGAGTTTATGATAAGGAATGCAGATTTTGATGAGGTTGTGATGCAGAAGGATTTAAGTGAATTGTAAGAATTGATGAAAAATGAGAAGAAAAGTATCCGATGAAAGAATGAAATCGCAGTAGTGAGATAAAGTTACTATAAGGTTTCGGTTTTCATGAATTATCATGTAAGCTTGCCCTTGAATTATTTTAAGATTATAATGGAATAGAAAGTCTAAAATATGTGACGTAAGAATGAAAAAAATCAATAAAAGATACAACAAAAAGATAAATGAAATGAAAGAGGTTGTGCAGTGAAGAAGAGAAGAAGATCGCAAGTCGTGATCGTGAAGCACGATCACAACTTCGAGCACGATCGTGACATCGTTACGCACGATCATGACTTGCACGTTTTTTTGGAAATTGATGGTTTTTGAACATATTACATTCAATCCAATATAACTTCTTCACTTAATGTCCAAATGACTTAATTCTTAAGCCAGTAGACTCAGAAGACATTGATCTTTATTTTCTATCAAAATTAGAACCATCTAAAATGGATTGGTTGAAGAATTTAAGATGAAATTGTGATTGTACTGAAGTATGATAACTGGGATGATTTTACTAAACATACTTCGGTATTTTACTTTTATCTGGATTTCTAGATTTTTAAATAGAGTGATTCTTATTTGTATTTAAACTAGAGTCATAAGGATAAAAATTGTCTGAAGAGATTGAATTCAAATTCTGCCTCTAATAATTTTATAATTTGACTGGAAGTTGAGATAAGAATTTTGTTGAAGCTTAAGTACATTCTAAGATATTTTCAATATAACTTTCAGTATACAAAACCAAATGGAATGATCTTGGTTGCTTGAGAAACTTAAGACATGGGAGAAGAACTTTCTAGAAAGAAGTTTTATCAAATTACCTCAATTTCCTAATGAAAATAATTGAGAAAAGTTGACCAGAAAGTTGGTTTTGAGATAAATTTAGATTGGGAAATTGAGTATGGTTTCACATGATTAATAATGTGACAAGATTAAGGTTAAAAAACTCGAAATTTGTTGTTGAACATATATATTATGTGATATATTCTTAAATGAGCTTATTCAATTGAATGAGTAATTGTATGTAATTTAGATGGTCTCATATGTAAGTAATTTTTGAGTATTTGTAAGTAAATTTTGATAGTTTTATTTTGACTATTTTGTTTGCTACTGATTTGAATTCATTGAATGATTTGCAAAGCTATAAGAATGTTACATGTTTAAATACATGGTATGTAACCAATGATTGATATGTGTATTGAATTTCAGATGTTTCTATTTTTGAATCTGTTTAGTGCTAGTTGTAGGCAAATAGGCATACCTAGAAAGGTCTGCAACTACCCTGTGACACTTCGGTATCTCCTGTTATCGAGACTTCTGTCTCTCCTATGACACTTCGATATCTCCTGTTATCGAGACTTCTATCTCTCCTGTTATCGACACTTCGGTGTCTCTTGTTATCGAGACTTTAGTCTCTCTTGTATATCTGGTTTTGTATTCTAATACATGTTGATTTTGATATAAACAAAATTTATGTTCTTAATTGTTACGTTCTGATATGAAGGGATTATACCTTCTCCTAATATTTAGTTATGTTATCTGTATAATTTATTCTGAAATTCATTATGTTTAAATTTTTCTGAAACACAATCCTTTAATGGTTGTTTATGCTCTAACATGACTGTCAGTTTATACAGAGTTTAGTTTCCACTCACTAAGTTATATTCTTAGCACGATGGATCTACCCTGTATAGGTTCTAAGAGAAGGTTGTAAAGACTGGGACGAGTCAACTGCAATGGGCAAAGGAGTCAGAGATTTGTTTTGATATAGATGTATTTTGAGTTTTGTTTTTGTCTTGTATATAAAGTGTATAAATTTGGATTTGTTTATAAGTTTGTAATAACTATATTTCAGGCTGATTTTGGATTTTGAACAAGTTTGTATTAAGGTCAATGTAATATCATGTATGATTTCATGATTTGGTTTTGAGGAAGTTTTGGATTGCTTTTGGTTTGTTTGTTCTGTTTGTGAGTGTGATACTTGCATATCCTCCCATGGGGTATATAGGCATTACAGCTTCTTCAAATAGACAAATATGAGTGTCAGACATGTCAGGTTATTTAAGAACATAAGAAAGGCATTGTTCCACATTAGTACATTATTCTTTAATGTTGCTCTCTACTCCTTAAACATGTTTGGGTGTTATTCAATATGGAGAAAACACATAAATGTGTTTCATATAATCTTTGAAAATTAAATATAACTAATTATAAGAAGAATAAATAAGAGAAAATAGTTTAAAACCATTAAAATATACTTGAATCTATGATTCTAAAAACTATTTTAACTTAAAACATACATATGAAACAAAAAAATGAAACAAAGATATAATAAAACTATTGTTAAACAAATCAAATTGAAATGAACACACTAAAATCATTAGGCTGACTACCAACAAACATTTCTTTATAAATCTTTTAATTGAACTTTTTGTTCAAGCCCTTCGCAGGTCTTAAATCCTCTAATGAAAGCTTGGTTATCCTCTCCTTCCATCTATCAATCTCCTTAACATTGTGTTTCCTTCTTAAGGATTCATTAGTTTCCATATATGCTACATGCTCTATTAGAATAGAGGTATCCATCGCCCCTTCTTTTTCTCGTATGATTTATGTCCCTATAGGATTGTGTAATTGTTTATGACATAATATAAGACAATTCAATATTAATCACATTGAAACATAAACAAGTATCATCTTTATTAAGGGTATATTCATGGATTTCGATATCTTAAATATTACTTCCTCATCTTCTACCCTTAGGATTAACTTTCTATCGTGCACATCTATCATAGCTTTAGTTGTAGATAGGAAATTTCGTTATAAGATCAAGGGAATCTCTTGATCATCCTCCACATATAAAACCACAAAATCCACTTGAAAGATGAAACGTATCAACCTTAATCAGAATATTTTTTATAATTTGCCTAAGATATTTAATTATTCTATTAATCAACTAAATAATCATCCTAGTTGGTTTAGGTTCTCCTAATCCCAATTTCTTAAAGATGTTATATGGTATAAAATAAATATTAACGCTCAAATCCACTAATACCTTTTTAATTAACAAGCTACCACAAACATATGGAATAGTAAGACTCCATGGATCTTTGATCTTCTAGAGTTGCTTGCTTGGCATAATAGCATAGCACTCCTTATTCTAATTAACCTCTTATAACTCCTTAAGCCACTTATTATTAGAAACAATATATTTTAAATATTTAGTATACTTTAGCATTTAAGAAAGAGATTCAGCAAAAGGAATGTTAACGTGTAACTATTTAAGAGGCTCTAAAATTGACCAAATTTATCTTCCTTTCCATCTATCTCAATATGCTTGGGTATGGAATCTTCTAATTATATTCTTTGAGCATTTCCTTCCTTGACTTTTTATCCTTTTCTTTCTTATCCTCCTTAGCATGTTTTTCTTGTACAATAGCCTTCTCCTTCTCTTATATCTATGATTATTCAACTTATATCTCCCTTCCACTCCTTAAATTCATGGCGTCACTTGACCTCATATTTAGCTTGGTGTTGCTCGAAAAGTACCTAGATGCCTTTCAGAGATAAGCTTAGCAAGTTATCAAATATAAATCTCCAAGTTATTGATAGACGCTTATTAGTTTTGAAGAGATGCTTCAATACTTTGGAAGTGAGCCTTAAATGTAGGAATAAGTAGATTTATGAGCTCTTCAAGATTTGACTTCCTTTTTGTTATTTTTGATATTTAAAGTTAGGAGAGATTTGTCTATATTGTCCTTGATTACTCCATTGAAAGTTTGGATGGTTCCTCCATCTCAGAATGTAACTATTACTGTAGGGGTTGTTATGAGGTCAACTTCCTATAAAATTACCTTGTTCAATTTGTTTCCCTTAGTTGTAAGTCACTTGGTATTTGTGATTGGAGTGTATCCCACAATAAATATTACAACTTATTACTTATATCAGTTGAACTTCTACACTCATATTATTAATTTTCTATTAGCTTTCAATTTTGCCTCAATGCCACCACTATATCAATATTATGGATGTCACTTGTCCGTAAATTTAGTCTCAGATTCACCTATTGGTAGTTGGTAATTGCAACGTTTTAAATTAGTTCTTACAATTCCTTATAAGTTTTAAAGATGGTGGGCCCATCTAAAGATCCATCTATAAGCTACTTGGTTGGATAGCTCAATCTGTTATGCAATTTTTACTTTTGTAGAACCAAGTTAAGCCTATGGTGTGAGTAGCTTCTCAATAACTCCTTCATCTCTCCGACGTGGCATATAATGTCTCACCCTCTTATTGTTAGAAGGAGAAGATATTGCTCTTAAGTTTTACTATTCGTGTTGAAGGGAAGTATTTCGCTAAATTTTTTTTAGTCAAACCATTTCTCATCTTAAAGATAATAACTTTAACCATAATTTAGTTGGGTCCCTTAATGTGAAAAGGAACTATCACAATTGAATGGCATTCTAAAACTCCATTAAGCTTGAATGTGTGACAGTTTTCCAAAAAAATTGATTATGCGAATATGGATCTTATCTAACAACTCATCAAATTACATTAATTATTGAACCATCTAAATTATATTAGGCTTAATCTTGAATTTATTGGCTTCCACTCTCTGTCGAGTAATGGTAGACTCAATCGTGGTGAGTGACAGTATAACATAACCTCCTATAATGTGATTTCCTCCTGGATCTATAATTATGTTGGTTAGCTACATCTGAACTCTTAGTTTTCTTTATCTAAGATTACAAAGAAACATCTTTTTCGATTTCTAGATCTAACTTAAGAATACACCTGGTCATAAATGCAACATCCTGTCACCTCAGTACATATGTGCTCAAGGAGAGACAAAGGAAATGCGTTGGTCTTGCTCATGCATCATATTCACACACACACAC
>JANZLF010000008.1:33376914-33390492 GCA_026546835.1 Erythroxylum foetidum | reverse complement strand
TAATTCACATTTTTCTCTTCTTAAAAAGGAAGACAACATTCCCCTTTTCCTATAATACCCTTAATTAGTGCGCAAAGTCCCTTTTACCCTTCCTTTAATGCCTTATAACTTAAATACTTAAGTGAACTACCAAAAATACCCTTATACAATCTTACTAACATTAACATAATAATTGAATCCATAAAATAATTCCATAAAGACCTCATAATTAATTTAAATCATGCTTATTCATCAAAAAAAATTCTCAGGGGCCAACACATCTAGTAGGAATTGAACCTACGAATTCGCCAATTATGAGTTGGGCGCTTTAACCATTCAGCCATGGATGTTTAGTGGGGATCCTAGTACATGGTAGATAACCAAATTTCAATTGAAATAATATCTTTAGGATAAATCAATCCAATTTAAGAGGAATCAATAAAAGGACATCAATTTAAATCCTGGATTTTCGAATTGAAAGAGATATTGAGAGAGATCAATAATTCTCAATAATTCTCTTATTTTATCGTTATAAGTCAAACTGAGTTGAATAGGATATCTTTATTTTTTTATTCACCATTTTGGTTGATGAATTTAATTAGATGTTATATGAGTGAAAGAAAACAACTTCTAAATTTGCAGTAAAAAATTGGAGGCTCATTCCTTATGAACAAAAGTAAAACAAAAAAAAAACACAAGAAAACTAGACCGGTTGCCCCAAGATTCGTTGACTAATTATCTTAACTTGAAGCAAGTTCAAAAGTAAGTCCTATAGCCTTATTGAGTTTTTACTATCATTTATTTATATGAATTACTCTAAGTTTAATGTATATGAATAATAGACGATTGAGAAATAATAGAATGAGTGGATGAATAGGAAGACCGAGATACGGAACGAATTATTAATATAAGTTCTTTAATTTATTTAAAAGAAAATTTTTACATAATTATGAATTTTAATATATAAAAATATTGAATTTTAATATATAAAATATAAAAAAGAATGTTAATTTTCTTTTGAAATCGAATTTTCAATTATAAAAAGAATATAAATTGGGGAACAAAGTTGGTAGAAACGATCAGGCTGTACTCCCCCCGATTCTGATCCAAAGTATACTATCAAAAATCTAACTAATTGATCTTTAGGGGCTTCCTCTATCAATCAATTAGATTTTTTATCCATAGACTGAAATATATAGGCATATTTCTTCATATTTCGACTTCTATGAAGTTTTTTTTTTGCTACAGCTGATAAAAATCGTTTTTTTGAACGATGCATACATAGAAAGCCTATTGTTTTTTACTAGTCAATTTTTCTCTTTCTTTCATAAGAAATCACGGAGCTATGATATTATTGCCTGATTTGTGTATATATGCCATTTTTATCAGTAAACTATATATCTTATAAAGTATGTAAAAAAAATGATTCTATTTCCTCTTCTTTTTTATTTGTTCGCAATCTATCTCCTCTTGATCAAATATAATGTTAATACTTCATATCAATTCGAAAGGTTCAAACACCTATTTGGAAACTATTTCAAGCAAATATTCATTCTGCCCTTTTAAGGACAGAATATACAAATCTCGTTTTTTTATTTTGATATTTTTGAAAATCTCGTTTTTTTATTTTGATATTTTTGAATTCATGAAAATAATGTTTCTAAATTGGATATGTAAAAACGTCTAATTCATGATTTCGAATTCTATTTATATAGAGGATAAATCAAAAGAAAGTGAAAAAAAAGCTGAGAACAGAAAAGAAGAATACAAAAAAAAAAAGCCCTGATGGAAATAGCTGAAGTTTGGGATAGCATCCTATTTGACTAAGTAATACGAGGGTGTATTTTATTAACCCACTCCAGTCTTAGAAAATATATTTTATTACTTTATTAATAATAGTTAAGAATATCATTCGTATGCTATTTTTCCAATTTTTTGAATGGTCTAAAAATTTTACAGATTAGAATAGAGAAATGCATGTTAAATGCACCTATAATGGAGTCCAATTATCAAAAATAGAATTTCCAAAAAACTGGTTAACAGAAAGTATTCAAATAAAGATTCTATTTCCTTTTCATCTAAAACCTAGGCTTAGATCAAAGCTAAAATTTCTTCATTTTCATGAAGATCGAATGAAAAAAAAGAGAACTTTTGGATTTTTTATCTCTTGCTAAGAAAATATTCATTCTTCAATTCATTTCAAAATACTTCAAGTGGGATACGCAAGAAATAGGCTAATTCTGCAGTTTTTTGTTCAATTTCTCATGAAGTCAAATTCTTATCAGTACGAATCAAGGGAATGGATCCCTGCCCTCTGATTTCCATATAAAGGAAAAAAACTTCCTGCTAATCTGAGTGAGCATTCAAATATCTGTCCTACATTCATTCGTGAAGGTATTCCTAATGGGTTGAAAACCATATCAACAGGTTAGCAATGGTTCTTCCATCAACAGATCCACAAACACTACTGCTATTGTTAGTAGCAACAAGTTTGTCACTCATTTGTTTATTTTCTATTTTTTGGGTGCAAATTTAACGTTATTTTTTTATTTTTTAACTTTATATGTATGAGTTGCAGTAGAGAAAAGCAATGACAATTAGCAGAGACAAAAAGATGGAACAAGGACTAGCTCAGGCTAGAGATTCGATTCACAGATTAGCTTCATTTAAGCTTAATGGAAACATCTCGTGGTTGGTCAGTGGCTTTAAAGGCAACGACTTTAATCAAGCGATTTATCATAACTTTGGAGCCTTGCATCATTAAGGTCATTTTCTTTTATTTATTTCTTTATTCCATGAGAAATATATATTCATTTCTAAATTTATATGTTGATATATTATGTTAGATGGTTCTGAACTTAAGGACGCAACAATTATTCATATAAAATCGCAACTAATGATAACGTATGGTTTGTCATTTTTCATGTACCCTCCAAAAAACTTGATCATTAAATGTGTTTTAAAAGTCTAAATTCAGATAAATTAAAAGTTACATGTTTTAGAATTCCCATGTGCTTATTCAATGATAAGCAACCCTAGCGCCAAAAGGCAGTAAAATGACAACCTGATTGACCTAATATGCCTTCAATATTCATGACATGTGGACGTGGGAACTTACTCGTGGGATGTTAAAGAACTCAATAAGGGGATTGATATACTAATGCCCCAAAATATTCATACAACGTTGGTAATGGGTTTATAAGATATACTAACGCTGGTGCATGTGTATAATGTGTATAATGTTATTAGATATTACACTGTAATGGGGTTCAGCGCTATAATGGATTTAATTGAAATTTTCTTGTGAGTGACTCTACAAACATTGCTTATATTTGTAAGGAAAGATAATGTTAAAATAATGAACAAAAGTCGATGTAAGTGCTAGGTGGCTTCGGATATTGGAAGTTGAAACTTAAGCATATAATTAAGGCCCTTTAAGAAATAATAAGCAAGCATTTGTGACATTCACTTTAAATAATATAAATAAAAGAAGATCAAATGATAAAAGCATGGAATGCGGGTACAAAGCATTAATACTGCCAACACCCACTAATCACACTAAGCAGTATGATCCTCTACCAACAACTTAAAAAGGTTATGCTCAAATATGAAAATTTTCAAAATGGTTCTCTAACATTATACCTGAAATGCAGTTGAAGCAAGCATTATCATCTTGTGTGAAGGAATGCATGTTTAAACAGACATGGCAACCAGGTGATCTTATGTCACTACGTCAGAGGATAAACCATTTTGTGAAACGAAAAGTGCACTACTTTAAGAGATGTTATACAAAAGCTAGTTTGCAATTGATATTATCAAACACAAACTAGTTATAAAAAAAAATAGAAAAACATCTTAAGGAAAATGTTTCCTACAGTCAATCTTAACTCTCACCACACTTAAAGTAAATAACCCATCTTGAGCCATCTTTAATACTTTAACCCTCGGTTGGACAATATTTACATTACATCCCACTAACTTAAGTGTGTGTTTACATAGGATGGTAGAATTTAAAGAGTAAGATCACTGATTTGACTATACTCATACCTTAGCATAAATTCTTTGTTCATACAAACCCAACAATTAAGATTTCCTATATTTTTAAACAAATTTCAAACGTCCCTTACCTACGGAACCAGAAACCTAAAAGTTAACAAAGAAAAAGGAAAAAACATATAACTCTCAAAATAATTCTCCATCTACAACCCATACATTAGTAATAAAAATCAACACTAATTCTTAAGAGATAATCAAAAGATAACATTCAACAATACTAGTAAAAAAAACATAAAAGTATGAATTGGGCATTTTTTTTTAAAGGACAAACCTCATTCAATGAACAAACCTCTCTCTCCCTAAAACCTCGTCAAGACCATTGCTTTAAACCTTTTCTATATAGCGTTAAAATTTCCTTCATTTTTTTTGGTTTGTGATGGATTTCTCTCTCTATAATCCTTTTTTCTTTGTAGGAAAATACTAGACACCAAATATGAAGGAATGGAGAGTGAGGAAAGAGTTTCTTTAAAGATTTTTGATATACCTTTTCTCTCTCTACAAAAGAATGAAATTGATCTTTAGATTTTTTACCACGTCATCAATACACATTACAAAGAAGGTGTCACATATGGTACCTCATTCAAACTTAACGACGTGTGTATAAAACTGCCAGATTTCCATCCAAATAGCCTAACATTGAAAAAATTCGATAATGTTTAAACCTTAATTGAGCAGCTTAAAATGTTTAAGCCAAAATTGATCAAACTCAAAAGCGTTTAGCCCCAAATTGGGCATTTAGCCTAAAGTTTGTGGATAACTAATCTTTCCTTTTTTATTTATTTTATAGACTTTAAGTTCTTTTGCATCAATTCTTCCCAGCTTGTTTGAAGTCATCTTTGATATAGAATGTGATAAATATTGATCATATAAGTCTAGTTTAAACTTCTGAAATTCAAATTGTAAAATTTAGGTACTGTCAAAAATTGATCTTCCTTTCCACTCGATAAGAAATTATTGATATCCTCCATATTTTGTAGTTACAATTTGTTCCTCAAGAACATCCTTTATCTTCTATTTAAGATGGGGAATGGTTGGATTTCTTATAGCAGTAGTAGGGGATTGATCATCATCTTGTACATGATAAATAGTTAAGTTCGCAACATTAAAGATAAGATTTATTCCATGTCACTTGGTAATTCTAAAACATAAGTTTTGGCATTTATCTTCTTGATGATTTTATAAGGTTCAACATTTCATGAATGAAGTTTCTTATATTTTCTTTTTTGAAAACACTCTAGACGAACCCTATCCATCATCATATCCCTTTCATTGAATTTCAATGATTGACGATGTTGATCAACATATTCTTTATAAGACAAATTGTTGGTTATTATCTTTCTTCATATTTCATTAAAGATGTCCCTCAACAAAAACCTTTAGCTTCAAAACTAACTCATCTTGTTTGTGATAAAGGTACTAGATCAATAGGCATCTTTAGTTAAACTTCGCAGATATCTCAAAAGGGCTCTTACAAGTAAACCTATTTATATAACTATTGTCTGCAAATTCTGCCATAATAAGAATTAAGTCCCTTTTTTTTACATTTTCTCCAACCAAACATCTTAACAAATCTCTCAAACCTCTTTTCACCACTTATGTTTGTCCATCAGTTTGAAAATGAAAAGAACTTGAAAATTGAAGCTTAGTATTCAATGTCTTTTATAAAGTTATCAAAAAATAACTCGTAAATTTCACGTCATGATAAGAGAAGATAGTTAAAAGTAATCATTAGAGACGTTCAATCTCTTTAAAGGAGTTTAGCAAAGTGGATAACATTATAAGTCTTGACCTGCAAATGGACTTATAACGAAATCACATAGTTTCTTTACAATATAGTCATTAAGAACATACTTATTGCTACCTCTAGTAATTAGATGCACTAACTTGCCATCATTGCTGAATTTTGACTTTATAAGTGCATTCACTACTTCTCCTTTATTCATATGTTGTGTTAATTTCGTATCTTCATTCAAATTTACTTCTCTTTCATCACCACTATAATATAATCTTTATAAAAGATGTCAAGGATATCATCAAGTTTTGAACTAACAAGCTTCAGAATCCCAAGTAGTTGCTAGTTAATCTCTTCAACACCCTATTATGTTATATCAAGTTGTTGTTAATCTTTTCATCATGTTGCCTTATTATTCCAGCGTGTTGTCTTTTTGATTTGTAAGTGTTTGTTGTTTAGTTGTTTCAACCTTAGGATTTGCCAAAAAATCCACTTCATTTTGCTTTCCTTCATCATTTTAATGCTTGAACCATCTCCCACTGTCAAATTCTCCACCTTATAAAGTATTTAAGCAAATCTATATGTAGGCTTGAAGATTTTAATTGATTAGTTAAAAGAGATGTGTCATTATTTTTACCACCCATAATAAACATTTCCTCTTAGTAGTACCTACAAAATTCGAGGAATTAAAATCAATACATGATTTTTTAGCAAAGATTTTCCTTTACGCTCCATGCTGTTAATCAATACCAATCTCTTCATCTTGAGTATTACCATGTTCAACGTTCAACATCAATTATATGTTGTTAGTTGGTATAACATTTTTTCTTGTTAGAGTTTTAACTTTTAGGGAATGTATCTCAAGGTTGTCTAAACACTCCAAAATTTGTCTAGCATGTTTTTTAGAGCACCTTATGAACAATGCTCATTGATGCTTTTTTTTTTTTTTTGTAAAATTCAAAAGAATTTCATCTTACTCTAGGCTACTGAATATTTGTCTATATGTCCTTCCATTATGTGTTGTCATTGTGGTTTAAAACTCTAATACCAAATTAATATAGGACAAATAGAAGAATTATTAACTAGTAGCTAAAACTTGCAAAATTAGAAATCTGACTAATATTAAGCTAGTATTCTAAGGTTTAATATGCTTAAAGTTAGAATTTTAGTTGCTAGAATTTTGTGATGAGCACATAGAATAGAAGATAAGAAATCAAGAATCATTCATAGAGTCTAAAAATCACTCTTAGAATAAAGTATCACACCTTCTAATTGAAAAATCAAGTTTATAGAAAAATTCTAGATTGCTTATTATTGATGAAAAGTTTAATACATATATACATGCATAGCTACACACACACATAATTAAATGCAATTATAATAAAAATTATATAAATCCTATACAATTGGAATATCTAAAGTAACATATACTACTAAACTAATAAAAAATACGAACACAATTTAAATTTCAACTCTTATTTTTTTATGCCGGCTTAACTCTCAGTCCTCATCTCACCAAATTAAAATTTATGATTGACTAATTTTTTTCTTTTATTTCTTTTGCATCACATCATGGGAACAACACTTGGAACATTCAAGCTTTTTCTGCACTCCACCAATACTACAGCCGGTAGTTCAATATTTACATCCATTAAGCTTGTCACACAGTTTGATTTCATTGGCCTTTCTGTAGAAATATAACCACGTTTATCAACAGCAAGTTAGGAGTTGTCCTCATTTCTCTAAATATACATCTCAAATTTTTATGGTGGATTTCTTGATCAATTAACTTAGCTGTTGCCCAGAGTTAGTCTCTAATTGTAAATTTGCAATGTGCCTGCCAACGCTGCATTTGCAAAGTGGACAGAATGCCTTGATCTTGAGCCATGTATCCACGCAATTGGCATGAAAGAAATGGGAACAAGGCAGCTCCTTCAGTTCATCATTGTCATCATAATTTGCCAAGCAAATGCAACAAATCTGTACCACGTGACAGAAAAAAAGGAAGTGTGGGCACAAAATGCAGCATTTAATCATGTTTTCTCAGACCTGCAAAACGGAACATCCCCTACTTACAGCATCATCCTTGAAGAGAGCACGCTCCTTGTCTGTTCCAACAGCCACAAACCCAAATTCATTTGAATTTCCGTCAGTTGCCCCACTGCAGTCACTTCTAGTCCTCTGTAAGTTAAATCTATAGGTTGGCAGAGCATCAATGGATTCAAGAGGGGCCCCTCCAATTTTCTTGAGTCGTCTCCAACAGCAGCAAATTACAATAGCATGAAGGATTAGGGGGGCAGTATACCTGATGTAGTCAATGACAAGTAAAACTACACAAAACCTGCAAAAATTCATTAGTTTAACTTCAATCGTAAATCCTAGTATAAAGCAACAGATTTTCCAGGCACCTTGACAAATTACCTATACAAATTGTAAGATTTTGAAGATGATTTTTCTTCAAATACCCAGAAATTGCCTACAATAAACCAAAAGGCAAAGAAGAATCCCAATATCCACTTAAATCGATCCACCAGTCTACATAACCTAAAAATATGAATGAGAAATATCGTTAACTGATGGAATCCCAATATAAGTATACAGCAGAAAAGTTGATTCAAAATTGTGGATATCAGCTTTTACTTTAGCCCAATGCAAAAATTCATTCTTTAATTCCAAACTATATATAAATTACTGCATCACAACATTTATTTAAGTACAAAACACAGATCATAATAGCAACAGTCAAGACGTTACAAGAGAAATTCCTATTAAGTATGACCACATGATACACTTTTTTCAAAAATAATGTTCCAGGGAACTTTTATGTGTCCATACGTTGAATAAGTGAAAGAAACAAAAAAAGAACAAAGAAACAGCATAAGACAATAGGAATCACTTCTACAATCATTTGTTCCAGTGCTTGGGAATTTGTAGGGATCTTCACACAGTAGTGTAAAACAATAATAACAATAATAATGCAAACAAAAGTAATACCAGAATCTGCATCAATGAACTTATTAGATTCCAGGAAATTGTAATTTTCTATGAATTAAAATTTCAAAATCAGAGACAAGTAAAACATCAGAAAGAAATTACAGAAAATGAAGTAGCAAGGAAACAACAAGAAACACAAGCTAGATATATCACCAAAATGAAACATATGTTTTACATCATGGAGTTAGGATAATAAGTTACATGAAAATGATATGAGCATTTACCTAGGATAAGGTAGAAAATAATGTCGAAAAATAAGAGGGAGGTTCGCAGCACATCCAGCTGTATAACCAACAATCCAAACAAACAAAGGATTTTGTGGCTTTTCATGCCCTGAGGCCACCAGGACAATTGCGGATGAAATAATCAGGATCATTGTGTAAGCTAGCTTGATGGACATCAATATCATGTAAAAAGAAAAGGAGTCAACATTCGATCTATTAGAAGAAGATGTGGAAGACTGAGCCACATCCACCTGAGCCGTGGTATGTCCATGATCATGATCGGATGAGTCCAAGCCATTGGAAGGATGTGTTTCAAAGGAGCTTGACGTAGAGGCATCACCACCATGCCTTATGTCAATAATGTGGTCAGTATTTACTCTGTCCACCTGTTGTTGTTCCATAAGCATGTAGTCCTGTGAGCTAGGTCAAATGATTTCACAAATCAATCTTTTGTCTGCAAAACCTTCATAATCTTTTGAGCAACAAGACAAATAATCCTTTCTAGTAAAAATAAATACAAACTAATGTCTTCCTGCCAATTGGCATCTATTTATGATATTATTATGCAGACAAGTCAGCAACGATACCGCTGAAGAAATTGTAAACACAAGTGAGTAAAAAGCCAACAGAAAGGGGTTAATGGTACAGATGCAACCATTTTCCAATTAACTTTTCTACCGTCTTACTACTTGAGAAAACAGAAACCTCTTGAAACCCACGAACCCGATTTATGTGTTAAACCCAGAACAAGACAAAACAAAGCATAAGACTTGAAAGCTATGTTTAGAGCTCGATGGCATTCTCTTCAAACCCAACAACAGATGAATAAACCCAGAAACAATATGCTATTATTAACAGGTAATACGCCCCGGAAATATTTTACACACGGCCATCTCCTCACACTCAATTATCATCAAATCCACCCTAAAACCAGCTCACAGCTCGTAACACAGAAAACTTGCACAAAATTTACGAAAACGTAAGCGATAATCAATTAAGTGGAATCAGTTGATAGCCGATATTGAAACAAAATCACAGTTAGAAAAAAGGGAAAGCAGTTGGAACCTGAGAAAGAGATCGACGGAGAGACTCGCATATAATAATGGACTTGAGATTTAGCAGGAGACAGGGTTTTTTGCGGTTGAAGACTTGATTTGCAGTCAATTAGAAGAAAACCTGGCAATGAGTATGTGCTCAAAAGCTGAGAAATAAACAAAAAGGAAAAGCCAATTTCTTGTTGAGTTGGTGTTTGGAGTGATGGAAAACAGAAGGAAACGGAGATAATTGAAATGGACGGAGTTAAATTGACATTATTACTTCCTCGTCTTTTCCTTTTCCTGTTTGTTTTTAGGCTACGGGTCGAACGGGTGTTCTGTTTAGCTTGTCCAATGGGTTTTTTAAAACTAATTAAGGTGTGACGTAAGATAATTGAGGAAGTAAATTACAAAAGGTGTATGTTAAACATATTTACAAAATATTATTATTTATATCAAAAACATAATTATATTAAGTATTAAAAGGTAAATGGTAAATGACATTAACTTTTATCTTATATAGTTTCATGAATTTTACTAATATCTCATATATTTTAAAAACTCAAGAAAATCCCAATATTTCATTAAAAATTTAGAATAATTCATTTTTTAAACTTTTTCTGTTAACTTTCAGGATGCCTGAAGAGTCACATTATAAGAGGTAATTAGGATAATAAACCAGAAAATTATGATTTTTATATATCATTAATTATATTAAATATAATAATATTTAATTTTAATTAATTTTATTAAAAATTAAATATTTATTAGTTTGACATGATAACAAATCAATGCTGGACTAATTAAGTTCTACCTCATATCTATTAGAATATTAAAATATATTATTACTAATGTGTTTTATCATTGAGTGATATTAGGAAGTTAATATGTAAAAGATCAATTTCAATAGAGAGGTAAAGTGAATAAAAGAGTCAATTGAGTCAATTTAGCAATCAAAATATGGAGAAAATGAGCAAAGTGGAGCCCATAAGTAATTTAAATGAATAACTAAAAACAACGAGTAATAAGCATATCAACAATTAAGCAAATAATTGTAATCTTTTTTGTAACCTTATCTTTATTATTTCAATAAATTGGGGCTTCAATTATTGCATGACCATTTACATATAGGATATAATGCAATAAATCCTTTCATAACCAAAAGGAAATTTATTTTATTCTTTAAAGAAAACTTTTAAATTTTTAAATAAATATTTGGGCAATTTTTGAAATAGTTTTAAATTAAGTTTTTATCAAAGAGAGGTATTTTGATTTTTTAAAGAAATTAAAAATTTAGAAAAAACTTATTTTGGACATATTAGTCGATCACAACAATGGTCGACCAATGTCACTTGAAAGTTAACGTAATTGTATAATGTGAACTTTTGGTGCATTGGTCAACATATAAGTCGATTAATTTCTTTAAGTGGTTGAACAATATAATCTAAAATGCAAAAATGTTATCTATTGGTGAGTTTGTATCAATATTGGTTGATATAGTGATCAACAAATGTATCATACTGGTTGACTAATTTTATTGTTATTAATCATTATAACAATTAACTTTCATTTCTAACAACTATTTTAGGTTATGCTAAGTATAAATATACTACATATGAATTGTGGGAAGGATGCTAGGAACATTAAAAAGTTGCTAAGAGCTTTAAGAGGCTAAAGAGTGCATGTATGTATTATATAACATATAATGATCCTTTGTTCATTGGTGTGAGAATTGAGAGTTTTTGAATTGTATACTCATGATTATTTGAAAAGTTGATTGGGATACACTTTGCAAGGATGCCAAATTTATAAATGAATAATCTTTGCTAATGGCAAAGTAAGATGATCATAATAATTCCTACTCACTAGTAGAAAAGATGTTGTATGGAGGGTTATTCTTCACCTATTAAAGGAAGAAAAAAGTGAATTCTTAATTAGTGCCAAGGGATTAATAGTAAGCCAAGGGTGTAACATCCCATCCCCATATTAAGGGTTAGGACCTGAAATTTCAGTACATGTGAGTTCAAAGAGAAATTAAGACAATGCATTTTCTTGCTCATGCATCATATTAGGTGACACTATTTTAAATATGAGGAGAATATAGGTCTACATTATATTTGATGTAAATATGTTTGAGAAATCCAAATTGAATATGAGGAAGTGAGACCAACACACAAAGTGAAGAATTCAATGAATTGAAAATGTGTGGAGGAACTAGTACGATTGAATAGGCATCTGAATAAGTCGAAGTGAATGTAAGGAAATCGAATGAAAAGAGAAAATCATTAGAGACAAGAAGTCAAGTGGGAGACCAAAAACAAAGAGTGATATCTGTGGGAGTTAATCATACCACAATAGCATTATGATATTGAAGATTTAAGTGATCCAAGCAAATTGTATCAATTAGTGACTGTGATCATAAATGATATTTTGAGTGTGTTTAAAGGGTTAAAAGGGATATTTTGAATCTTTGAGGAATATGACGTTGATGATAAGCATATCATTTGGATTTGGAGATTGTGCAATATATGATGAAGTTTCATATCAGAGAAGAAGAAGATACAATCTATTGTAATAGTATAAAGTGGTTTTGTATGCATAAAGACAATTAAAGTCTTACGAGTTGATTTTGATACGTGGTAGAAGTGTTATGATAGAAATCGTTTTGAAGTCTTGGAGACATTAGATGTGCCAAGTCATTTCTGGAATGTACAAATTACGTAAGGTTGGCGAAAATTATTGAGTTTGAAGAATGTACAAATGAGTGCTATAGTGGTAAAGGTAGTATGACATATTGAACAAACAGTTCTATAAAACTAGTGCAAT
The DNA here is from genome assembly GCA_026546835.1 of Erythroxylum foetidum. NCBI lineage: Eukaryota > Viridiplantae > Streptophyta > Magnoliopsida > Malpighiales > Erythroxylaceae > Erythroxylum > Erythroxylum foetidum. The sequence goes on along the minus strand of JANZLF010000008.1, from coordinate 33,377,647 downwards.
TTTAGATATTGAGGGTACCAAATCTAGTGTAATGAAGAGTGCAAAATGTTGAGTGGAATATGGGGCAAAATGAAGTGTATTTTAGACCAATTTATTTGAAAGAAGTGAGAAAGCCTAAAAACTAAAGATTTAGAATTGTGAGTCCCATAGTGGAATTGAAAACGAATATGAACTTTCAAGGGGAATCGAAAGAATGATTTTTGGAGATCAAATAAGAAGTAGGTGCACCCGATAAAGATGTTTGAGGAAATAAAGTGTTAGAGAAGCTTAAGTAATAACCTAAGCTTGACATCCTGATAGGAATACACTAAGATTATATTTTAGCTACTAAGGATGTAGAAACAAGTGGTTCAATGTTTGAGTTACCCACAATTTTAACTGTTGGGAATATGCTTGAAACTTATATTTTTGAGTTCATAAGAAGATGAGATTGAGTTGAAGAGGGCTTAAAATGGTATAAGGCTATAGTAAATGTGAGATACTGTTAGTGAGTGAGATGAATCTGACATCAAAGTAAAGTGATTTATGAAAGATAGATAGGTTAGGTGCATCAACACTTGACATATGGAATATAGTGAAACGAACATAAGAATTTAATGTATTCATACGGAAAAAAAGTGGGTTGTTAAAGGAGAGATGGAGTGTTTTTGTAAGTACCACCTTGGCAAGGTGTGCTCATATTTGGAGAAAGGATAATTTAAGCTATATGAATTGGTATGTATGAAAATTATTA
>JANZLF010000008.1:33356645-33368172 GCA_026546835.1 Erythroxylum foetidum | reverse complement strand
ATCATACAATATCCAAACTCTCATTCTTTCTTATAAATTCTCCAAAATTCCAAACCTTTGGGTCTATTTTCCATGACCAATTAGACAATGCAAATGTGGTAATTTGGCAAAACTTTCTTCTAATAACATGTTCCCTATTGTCTTAAATTTCTAATAACACCAAGATCATTCTATTTGGTTCAATATTCCAAAAGTTATACACAAAATAATTCTGACCATTCCTTAACTATAACAGTATTTTATACCTAACTTCAAGTCAGATTCCGGAACTACAGAGACAGAATTGGAATTTGATTTCTTCATAACAATTATATGCCTATGTCTCTATTTGGTCACAATTTCATGACAATTTTTTATGAGAAAAATGAATGATTTAGGCAAAACACTCTTCTAAACAGCTGTTCCTTTATGTCTTAAGTTTCAAATGAAACTAATTTCATGCAATTTGGTTTGATATTCTGAAATTTATCCTAAAAACACTATAGAATGTTCCAAACCACGATAGAATCCACAAAGTCAAATTCAAGCTAAAATTTGAAACTATTGGAGATAGAATTCAACTTCAATTTCTACATGCAAAATATAGCCATATGTCTCCAGGTTAATTTGAACTTAAAAGCATCCCATTTGGATGTCTACAGACCAAGATGTGGCAAAAATACAGATGTATGTTTAGTGAAAACCATGCATCTGTACATTTTCTAACACTCTTCATCATTATTTTCACCTTAGTTAATCTCTTTTGTTTAGTCTATCACTTCTAGCTTATTTCCTCCTCATTCCTACTTGCATTTCAGTTCAATTTCAATCACAAACAAATCATGGTCTATATTTGATCATTAGCCCCAAAACAGAACATATACATGGACCCATTCATTATCAATTTTCTGCACATATATTTTACTCCTATATCACCATCTATCATCATACATGTTACTATTTAGACCACCCATGAAGAACAAAGCTTAACTTACATTTTTAGCTCCAAAGCTTCTTCAAATCTTCAAATAACCCTAGCATCTAAGCATCACCTGATAATCACCTTTTTAAGGTGGAATTGGTTGGGTTTTTATCAACATATAGAACATGACAAAGTGTTGAAGTGGTAAGGTGAAGGATGATACAAAAGCTCAACCTTGATGGTCGGGTTATGAAAGCATCGTGTATGAGAGAAAAAGAGACGAAGAAGGTGAGAGTATTTCGTGAAAATGAAAGACATGAAAAAATAAAGATGGTCTTTCCATATATGTAAATAAATGTGGGTTAAAAAGCTTGGTAAGTGTCATGACACATTTCACGACACTTACCACATAAAATAAATACTAATGCCTTTCACTTATGCTACTACATAACTCTTAATAATCAGTCCATTTGTCTCCCAAATTTCTACTTTAATTGTCTCCAAATTCTTAATGTCATTTTCTCAATAAATCCAAAGTCATCTATGAAATTTCTTCAATATCATTTAATTATTATTTCTATTTTCATCCATCAATTTATTTGCCAAGTGGCATTTTTCCTAGGCTAGTATACCCAACATTTTTTGAAAATTTCTCCTAAAATTCAACAAAATTCTAATCCAATATTTATACTTCTCCAATTCGGTTTTCAATACATATAATTCACAATTCTCATATAAGCACATTTATAATCAATTATACCTGGAATGTCAATGAATGCACGTACAATCATTTCAATGTATGCAAAAACTCAAATTCACATGTATGTATGCTAACATTATACATAAGCATGAAAATGCAGTTTTCTTAATTTCGCTTTAATCTCACATGTACCATATTTTTGGGCTTTAACTCTTCATATGGGCACAGGATGTTACAATTTTGTTTTTTATGATTAAGCATGGATTTTGATTTTTGTGTGTGGATGATATTGAACTAAAATTGAGGTATAAATGAAGAAGCTATCAAATTGAAATGATGAATTTTGAAAATAAGTTGTTTGATACTTATGAAGGCAATCTAGTTAAAGTCTAGCTTATCAATTTTGTGAACAAGAAATGACTCAAAGGTCTAGTCAACTAATATCTAAGGAGTTTAGATAAAATGTGTTTATTTAGTTTCTCATTTCATGTAGAACATTTTATATAGAGTAGTGAACTCACAGATTTTTTTGTAATGTTAATATATTGAGGGTGAAATGTAATGCTACATTGTAAGTTATGTTTTGTTAATGAAATTGGAAAAGTTGATCCTTAAAATACTTGTGCTTCTGTGATGCCATAATAAGTGAATATGATTGCTCTAACATACCGTTCTTATAGGGTATGTTCTCGGATGTCCTCTGGATGTTCAAGCATATACTCTATGGTAGTAATGCGTTACATATACATCTCATGTATACTACCAACTTTGCCTCTATCCACGTTGACTTTAGGTTTGTCTAACAAATCAACACTTCTAATTAGGACTAACACATTAATCCAAAAATATAATTTCCACGGTTTGAACATATTCATGTAAAGCAACCTTAGGTTTGCCCACCAACTAATTCTAATTATGGACGACTCAATTAAATTGGGCTTATGTCTATGACCACCCTTAAAATGCATCTAATGCATGTTACACACAAAGGAGGTTTACTTTAGGTTGTGACTTGACTATGCATCTGAAGTTCGTGATTTGATTCAACTCTTGAACTGAATCAAGTACTAGTGTTAGTCTTGGCTAATTTGAATTATGAATGTGACTCGATTAGGAACCTTAAAATTTAATTATTTTGATGTCCAATTAAATACTTTAATTCTAGTACATGTGCCTTTTTCTGGTCACACTAAAAATGGTATGCTTTCCTTGGATTAATTCTAAATTAATCCCTAGGGTTTCCAACATTTTCGAACATCAATTATTCATCTAAAACATCCTTAGGTCATCTCAAATTTATTAAGACAATTTCTGCAAAAGCCAAAAATATCTTGACTGCTAAAATTATCAAGATAAATGAGTTAACCTACTCGGCACTAAAGAGATTGATTTGATGTCTGGAAAATTTTCAGAATTGTAATTTCAAGCACACACACTTAGGATGCTACTATCATCAAAATAATACAATTCTTATTTTATAAAAAAGTTTTAGGGTCTTATAATCGAAATACAAACACATAAGTTGTCAAACAAGTCAACCCCATCAGCTTTCAAAAAGTTTATTAATGTTAACTTTGAGTTTATCTATTAATTGAATCAAGTTCAATTAATTCTAGAAAATTTCCAAAGTGTTATATACATTTCAAATGTTCCTAATAAAAAATTTCAGCAACTAATTCCTAGGAATTCTTTATGAATTAAGTGGAATTAATTAGCACATCATATGTCCTCTAAAACTTGTCACACACCACTAGCATGCATGTAAAATCAAGAATAAATAATTTATCATTTCAAAAATAGGTATCATGCATCTCATACACGTGGAAACATCATAGGTATATGTTCATGAAGAAAATTAGTAAAAATAATTTTGTATAAAATTATTTTAGAATTTACAAGCATGCATGTTCATCAGATTTCTAGAATTTTCCAAAACCTCATACATGCATCAGGATGAAACTAAAATCGTTAGAAAATAGAAAATGACATTTAATTGCATTGTCCTTTTACATATACGTAATATAAAAGCTTATAACATTTCCTTGAAAGAAAATTAGAAATTTTTTTATAATTATTATGAAATTTTCAAAATCAGAACATACATTATGTTTTCAAGAAATTTCCAGAAACCAACATATGAACAGATTGGAGATTAATTCTCAATAAAATAACAAATAACATTCAATTGAAATTTCCTTTTACAAAAACATAATACAACTCTTATAAACATTTATGTGAAAGAAAATTAAAAAAAACATTTTTCTACAATTTATATGAAGTTTTTGAAATCAACATACATGTAAGTCACAACCTAGCAAACAGTTTGCACATGTTTAATAGATCTTATACATGCATAAATTGCTCTGATATTAAACGCAAGTTTTGTTGTGTGTAAGTTTTAATAAATAAACCTTGATAATCTGCAAGCACACAATTTGTTAACATAGTACCTAAGGTGTCAATCCCACAAGGAGGGATAATCTAATCCTAAATTCTAAGGCCAAAATTAAATACAAAAAATTCAAGATGCAACTAACTAAAACGAAAATTCAATTCAGTTCAATCAAATTAAATTAAGAATCAATCTATAGAAACACTAATTACTAAGCAATTGCATACACCCAAGAACCAACCTTAAGGGATTACCAATTGAGAGAGAGGTAATTTTACCTATCCTTAATGCTAACCTAATTGATTATGAATTATTGGACTGTTATTTCCATACGATGTTAGGGTTGATTACTCTCTCTCGAGTTATAACCATTAACCCTAAATCATAAACCCTAATTAGATTATGAATATTATAATTTCTCAATTTACAACTATCCAAAACCCTAATGAGTTCTGAAGTTCTCTAATAAACTATCGAAAAGCTATGCAATATCTCTCTTCGCATAATTTACCGATTTGATTTAATTCTAATTTCTATTAAATCACCTAACTCTCGCTAGCCCAATTTAATCATTTTTCATTCGATTCACCCTCTTAGTTTAATATCAAAATATGTAATTGCAAAATTAAATCATAACAAATCAAATAAACACATAAACAATCAAATTTCATTAATTCAATAATAAAACTCTGAAGGTGAGTTTAGAACATCATCAACATTCTAGATCTTATCATCAACTATTTATTCCAATTCCAGACAATAATAAAAAGAAAATTAAATAGGAGATACAATCTGAATGAATAATGTGAGGTAGTGACGTTGGGAAACTCCTGATCTAGGAAGTACGTCAAGTCAGCTTCTTCTTCTCTTCTCTTTTCCTTCTTCTCTTCCTCTATCTCTCGATGATTTCTCTCTAGGGTTTCTCAAGGTGGCTGATGCAAAAGCTTTTTTTGTCTTTTTTTTGTCTTGTTCTTTAAATATCCTTTTGTGTTATGAGTAGCCCTAGGGTTTTTTCGGGATCTGAAAGGTCTAAAAAATCCATCAAAAGTTGACATTTTTGAGTGTCTACGCGTCTGCTTGATGCAAGCTACGATCATGGGCCACTTTCGAGCCTTTTGTCACAATCGTGACATGCAGGCCATAATCATAAACCATTGCTTGTGCTTCTATCACGATCGTAGCACCACAATAGTAGACATTGTTTCAGTCCGAATGTCTCTGAAACTTCTCTGTTCTTCGATGTTGACCCTAGAACACTAGTAAACACATCAAGGTGCCTAAAAAACATAATATTTAAGCTCAAAGACTTGTACTAACCTATAAAATACTTAAAACACAAATAATTAACAAACAACACAATTCTAACCTAAGCATATAATAAATGATTGAATTAATAGTTAAACACATATCAAACTGAGCCCTAAAACAAGATGCAATTCACACTTATCAACATCCCCACACTTAAACATTTGCTCGTCCTCAAGAAAGTAAAACAACAAACACACAAAATCATAAAGCACACATTGCAGTAATGGGACAATGGCTTCAACTTCATGAAATAAATTTAACTTTAAACACAATCATTTAATTTATTTCAAATCAATATCATGAAAAATCTGTATCTAGGGGTTGTAGACTAAACACATATATTAATCAAGATTCAAATGTCAAGTTATTCACCCATTTCTAATTGTACACACTTAATAATTATTCGGTCATTCATACTCATTAACTTCTCCTAAGTAAGTTTTCATGAAAAGTCAAGCTATTTATAAGTTTGGTAAGTTTTTATTATAAAACACACCTTTCTTTAAAATACATTTTGTGGACATGGACCTAGTCTTTTAAATGGAGGCAAACATTGGTGATGAATGTCAATCCAGTTACTCAACTAAGTCATATTTTTATTAAGTTGCTTGGTTGGAATGTCATTATAACCTTTCGTGCAGAGGCACACATTTTTGATGTGTGCCAATCTGGTTACATGGCTACATCACATTCTCAACTGGCTACTAGCTCTATTCATAAACCGAAGGCTAATGGAATAGTTATTTATTTCATATTTACAAATAATTATATATATATATTATTAAATGCCTAGTTGCTTTAGCTACTTGTTTTTATGAAAAAATACTAGCAAAACTACTTAAGTCGAAAGACCTAAAATTGTGAATGAATGTGACAAGTTATAGGGTAATAAACTAAAACTAAATCCTAACTAACTTACATATTTATCCAAAAACCCATATCACTAATTTCGCGAGCTAATGACTCTTCACAACCTAATAGATTATGTTCAAAATTGAATCGATTTCAATCCATCTAATCCATTGACAAATTCACTCAATTCATAATATGCAACCTAATAAAATATCATACAATATGCAAAATTCATACTTAAAACAAAACACATAATCCTCCGTACACTTGAACAACACATTGTCCTCAATGTGAGAAGGAGACAAACAAACACACATGAAAAGAAAAAAATAAAATAAAGTAAAATAAAAATAAAAATTAAAATAAAGACTAACTCTAAAAGAAAAGGGTTAGAAACAAAGGCTCAAGGTGATGGAAGTAGGGATAATATTGGAGGTGGTAATTGGATGCCTTGAGCCTCGAAGTATCGATGAATATGAAGTATATCTTGACCTTGATGTCATTTTGTTCGGGCCATCTGCGTCATCCTTCTAGAGTTCTTGCAAGTGTATCTATAATTACCTTGCTGTTCACGTGTTGGAGTTATATAAATATAGTGCCCTAGAAAGCAAGTGTATTTACCTATAACTTAGTCTTCTTCCAGTTACTTTTGTAATGAAAATATTTATTATTAATAAAAAAGATTTTGGTTTTATTTGTATGAGCATTATATATCTAGTCATAAGGTACTAAGATTCTTTTGTAAGTAATATACATATATATGGAGATGTATGGGAAACATGTATATTATTATAATCTAAATTAGTTGATTCACAATTAAATAATCAAGTTGGTCGCTTGATTATGGTTTAGTCTGTAGTGTTGCGATTTATCTCCGTGTAAGTAAAAGAGTTTACTTGAAGGGAATGATGAGTTTCATATCATGATAGTAGTTGACTATCGATAATGACACTATTAAATGAACCTAGAATCAAGTATGTTTTTAAAGAATAAAGTAAGTTGTTACTTTAATATTAAAACATACACCTTAACATTCTTTTGTTACGAACCACAATATTGATAAGTGGTATACTCATGTGTGTTTCATTATAATTCTTGATATGATCGGAATGGATTTTTACAGAGTATCAGTCCAGTATCTACATGTGAGAATTATTAATTGAAACATGAATTAGGGAACATTCACTCAAATAAAGAGTTTATAGTGATATCATCACTTCTAGATGTTTTACGAAGATTGGTGATTAAACTGGCGCTAGAAGTTTGATGTTCTAACTACCCATCAAATCTTACCACCAAGATGAGATCTTGTGTATTAATCACCATATAGAGTAAAACGGGAGCTCTAGAAAGAAAAACGAAGATAAGGGTAAAATAATAATTTTACCCTTTATTATGCAGATGGTTATAATATGGTTCATAATAAAGTTTCAATTGGACATCTTATTTAAAACATATATTCTCATAATATTTAGCAATTCAAGAGTTCAACTAACTATCTTTAATGGAATGAAATTTGGTTAACAAGTTGGAATTAATTCTAATGAGATTAAATTAATTCCGAGATTATTGGAGCTTGAATTATATAAGTCCAATTAGATTCCCCACTTGGCTTTTAGGAAGGTTATCAAGCAAAGTAAGAACTATAAATAGAAGTTTTAAAGCCTATGATTGAATGTTAGGCTTACACTAATTAATTGTTAATTAGAAGCCTAAATGAACATTTAATATAGGGCTAGACTTTGATTTGATTTGATTAATTAGATTAATTAAATTGAAACAAAGTTATTAGTGATAAAAGGAGGGAAAATTTTGGTTTTATAACTAAATATGAAGCGACACATTTAGCATTGAATTGCTAAAGTAAAGATGGTTTTTATCATGATTCATCATCATTAAATGGAGTAATGATCTTATCATTAAATAGTTTAATGGTTGTCTTTTAATGATGGCATGTAACCTTTTAGCATTCATTTGATTAAAGAAAGGAAAAGGTGCATTTGATGTACTATCTCTTCCTTCTTTCATCTAATGATAAAAAATGAGAGGGTCTCATTTAGGTTATTGGTCTTTTGATATAGCTATATTAAACAAATAAGAAGAGTCTCATTTATTGGCTTCTTTGTGATTGATTAAAGAATGAAGCAATGCATTGAATGCACATATCTTCTTTCTTTCATGATAACCGAAATTGAGAGAGATACTGAAGAGGTTGTTCTTGCATTTTTTAATCACTCTCTCCTCTCTTGCATGCACAACAAAAACTTGAATGAGAAGAGTCTCATTTTTTGGCTTCTTTCAACTAAGCAAAATCTCCTCAAATATTTCTTCTCCTTTCCCACCAAAGGATCTTATTAACCAAGTTGTTTAAGGAGAACAAGTATAGATCAGATTGGTCGAGGATACAATAACAAGGAGATGATACATTGAGAATGAGAGGATACTAAAGCGAGGAATCAAAGCTATAGCAAGGAGTCGGTATAATTTCCATCTTGTTTTTATGTTAATTATTTTCCTTATACCGTATCATGTATAGCTGAAACATGTTGATTTGGTTATTTTATTTCCAATGCATTTTGATTTTGGAAAAGTTTTGAAATCTACCATTTTAGCCAAATCTCGCATGCTTTTGTTTTCGATCCAACATAATGATTCGTAATCATTAAGGATAACATGATGTAGGTTAAATGACGCATCCTATGTGGTTAGTGCCTTGATTAATTGGTTTTCCTAATTTGTAATGCTTCTACCTAATTAAATCTAAAGATTGTATCATAGGTTATTCGATGGCTAGATTTAATTAACGGTCGTATCTTGATTAAACATAACCTAAGGGAAAACTCGGTTTAATTATTAACCCACAATTAATAGTTGTAAGAGAGATTAGAGAACAAAAAATGAATGAAATATGTTTAATTAGGTTGTAGGTTGAGATTAAACTAAAGAACCGGGTCCTTACCAAATTCTCTACTATTATTTTCCGCATGTTTTCCTTAATTTGTTTTTTTTAGCCTAGTTTCATTTTATTTTCTTATTTTTTAAATCCAAACACCTATGTCCCCAAAACCTAAACATCGATTAATTTCATTTCAACAACTTTACGCACACTCTCTGTGGGATCAACTTAGGTTCACCACTACTATAGTAGTAGTCTTGTTATTTTATTTTGACTAGTGTTACGACGCACCATCACCCCTTCTTTATTCTCGATTTTCTCTATTCGAAACACATCAAAACTTTGATAAAATCCCTTGTTGTCACATGTCTCAGTTTATATTAAAAACTTAGGTGATGTGGTCTTCTTACGCCCATGAGTTATCTCACTCAAGTGTGAGAAAGCCTTATAAGTGTGACATGGGCTATCACACTTATGATAGGCTTCTCACAAGTGTGAGAAGCCTTGCTTATGCAAGCAAGCCACAAATCCTTTTCTAGCCATCTTCACGTCAAACACAATATGTATTCTTTATATTTAAAAATGGAATGGCAGTTGGTGTATATATGGTGTCTCACTCACGAGACACCTTACATGGATGTGAGAGTGTCTCATGCCCATGCTATTTTTCTAGCATTGATGTGAGAAACTTTGGTTCTTCATTCTTTCATGCTTTATTTACTCTAAATGCAGCTGCCCACCAAGATGTTCTTTTCTTATTTTAATTATTGACACCTTTGTTTTATTATCCAAGCTTTGACACATTTTATCCAACCCTCAAATTCCTCTTGCCAATCGTCCCATGTTGTATGGTTGTAAAATTTTCTGGATTGCCGTAAGCTATGTTGCTTCATGATGTTGTTATTTTCTTGTCTTTACTTGCTCCTTTCTCATTTTTGCTCTTGAAGACAAGCGGATATGAATCTTTAGAAAATGGCCCAATTATAGTATTTTTGACTCACTTTAAATCCTTTGCTTTCAAATTGTGTCTAAAATCACATATGAATCAAAGTAAGTATCTTAAAAGTTCATGTCATTAATCACTAAGTGTTATGAAATAATTATAAAATTAATTTAAGCCCATGTCAGTGTGCCTGAAAGTGAAACACCCTCAATCTTAGCCTTCTACCATTCATATGTATATAAAGGACACTTTGGAGTAAAGAGGATGAACCATAAAGGTTTAGAGAGTGGTTTCTACTGGCCCTCATAGTTCAAGGATGTATACATCTTTTGCTAGTCATGTGACAGTTAGCAACAGTTAGGTAACTTATCCCGTAAGGATCAAATGCCATAAATTCCTATTATTTTCTGTGAAATTTTTTATGTTTTGGGTATTAACTCTATAACCTTTTCCTTAGTCTTTTGGTTTTATTATATATTGCTTGTAGTTGATCATGTTTCCAAATCGGTAGAAGCTAAAGCCCCCAAAACTAATACTACCAAAGTTGATGCATATTTTGTTAAAGTTAACATCCTTTCTAGGTTTGGGATGCCAAAGACAATCATCAGTGATAGGGGAACCCATTTTTGCAATAGGGTGATAGAAACACTGTTTAAGAAATATCACATCATGTATAAGGTTTCCACCTCTTACATCCCCAAACCAATAGCCAAGCTGAAGTGTTGAATCGAGAAATCAAGTCAATCCTAGAGAAAATTGTTAAGTTTAATAGAAAGGATTGCAACGTGAGGCTGAAAGATGCACTATAGACTTACTGGATAGCTTATAAAACATCAATCGAAATGTCTCCATATAGACTGGTGTTTAGGAATCTGTGTCACATTCCAGTGAAGTTGCAACATAAGGCATATTGGGCTATAAAATGATATGATATGAATTTGGATGATGTGGGAGTGTATAGGAATTTGCAATTGTAAGAGTTAGAGAAGATGCGAAATGAATCCTGTTAAAACAAGATGATATATAAGGAAAAAGAAGAAGGCTTTTCATTCCAAGATGATTTCAAGAAAAAGCTTCACAGTGGGCCAGAAAGTGTTGCTCTATCACTCTAAGCTCAAATTATTCCCAAGTAAGTTGCATTCCCATTGGATTGGTCTATTTGTTGTTACTCATCTCATTTCTTTTGGAGCAATAGAGATACAGAGTTTAAAAACTGACAAAAATTCAAAGTAAAGGGTTATTGCCTAAAGCAACATTATGAAGGCTTCCAAACAAAGGATATAAAGTGTTGATACTTAATGATAGGTTATTCGTATGCGTCGCAGCGAGCATCCCTTTGTGCGCCGCGGTGAGAGACCTTAGGCCGCGGCGAGGGACAGAATTTTGAATGGGTTGTTTTGGTTTTTAGGGCATAACTTTTGGTGTAGACCTCCAATTGAGGTGGTTCTTGATTTGTTATGATCTAGAGAAAGAGGTCTACAATTGAGGAAAAGAATGAAAGTTAGAATTTAATTTAAGTGTGGTCTCAATTATTG
>JANZLF010000008.1:33331760-33347261 GCA_026546835.1 Erythroxylum foetidum | reverse complement strand
CCTTAATACTTCCAATTTAATCCAACTAAGCCATAAATCACACAATTAACACAATTCATGCTTAATGACATCAATAATAAATAATAAAAAATTTAGGGCCCAACACTATAAGTGTCGTCAGTGTAGTGAAAGAGAAAGATACCCGAGAGAGATCCATACTGATGAGAGAGCTGAGGAGTCTTTGATGGAGCCAAATAGAAGTCACAATGCAAACTATTAAAGAGATGAGACGACAATAGCAATACAAAACTAAAGAACTAAAAAAACAATTATTTTCTTTTCTTTTTTTATTTTTTTAACAAAACGAAAAAAATACTTCAAAAATGTAGAGCACACTATCCCTGTGCCCCTCGAAGAATCTCAAACCTGGTGTTTTTCTTTGGCTCGATTGAACATGTGTAACACAAGTAGCCTGTAAGTTCTTGATAATCAACTATTTTTCGTTCTCTTATTTTTCTTCTTTCACTCACATCTCCAATAACATTTTCTACTGGATGTTTTCTTTGAATTTGAGATGAAGAACCTCGGTTTAAATCTGCTTTCATTGTTTTAGTTCATTCATCATCCAAAGTAACTAAAAGTTCTTCAATTTCTGCAGTTACTTCCTCTACAGTAACTAACTGTAAACCACTTTCTGCAGCTGCTCCATCTGCAGTAACTAGTTGTAAGTCACTTTCTGTAGTTACTTCATCTGCAGTAACTAATTGCAAATATGGGCATTTTCTTATTTTTCATTTACTACGTTTTTGTGCTTGTACTTGACCATTTCTAATCCAAGCTTGCTTCGATACGATGAGATGCTACTGGAAATTTAATAGAGAGTGTCTAGATTTTCAGTTTTGACCCTTTTGAAACATCATTTGTAGTAACTGATAACATCTTGGCCTTATATGCCCGATAACTCTGCAAAAATGACACGTCGATACAAATCTTCGATTCTTCCTCAAAGTTTCTTCTTGGACAGATCTGGATATGTCATCTTTCTTCTCATTCACATTAGAACACTCACCCTTATAGCCAATGCCTTGAAGATCCCCTTGAACTTTACCAATTTCCAATAACTTTTCTAGTTTTTCGGTACCTCCATTTAACATTCTCAATCCCTTTTCGGTTCTTACTAATTTCATTCTAGCTTCACCAAGCTCATCTGACGTCAACATCAAAATATTTTCTAACTCTTTGCCTTGAAGATCCCCTTGAACTTTACCAATTTTCAACAACTTTTCTAGCTTTTTGGTACCTCCATTTAACATTCTCAATCCCTTTTCGGTTCTTACTAATTTCATTCTAGCTTCACCAAGTTCATTTAACGTCAACATCAAAATATTTTCTAACTCTTGGATGGTGTTCTTCATGGTGAGATTCTCTTCCTTCAATCTTTCATTCTTTCTACATATTTTCACCAATTTTTTGTACATTAATTCGTAAGCTTCGTAAATATTCTCCATTTTATCACTTGACCCACTTTCATCACTGTCATAATCTGAGATCGAGCTTTGAGCTGAATCGGTTGCATTTTTCCTGAAATTTCCAGATTTACTCACTTTTTCATCTTCAGTTACCTCCTTCTCAATTACTGTTAAACAAGTAATAGGACTTTTGTTGTATAGAATAACTAAAGTATCATTCTTCACAACTTCTTCTTCACTTCCGGATTCGTTATGATTCCAAGTGCTTGTATAAGATTTTCCTTCTCTCTTCTTCATAGTATTAGCACACTCCACTTGAACATGTCCTAAGCCTTGACACTCATGACATTGAATTATCTTCACCTTTCTTTCTCCCTTTTGAGTTTTGGCTTGTTTGAAGTTATTGTTCGATGAACTCCCACCTTTTTGCCTAAACTCGGTTCTGTCCTTTTTCACCCGCTCAACCAATTACTGAACTCTCTTGTTAATAGCTCCACATCCTTATTCTCGTCGGATTCATCTTCTATATCATTTTCAGTTTTTCTAGTTTTCACCTGTAGTGCCAATCCTTTGCTTCTTTCTTCCTTACCTCTCAAAAGATTCATTTTGAAGTTTGTGAAGATTCCAATAACTTTTTCTAATGACACGTTATCAATGTCGTGAGCTTCCTCTATTGCTGCAATTTTTGGAATAAATCTTGGAGGCAGTGATCTCAATGTTTTCTTGACTAATTTCATGTTAGAGTATTTCTTCCCTAGTTGATATGCCTGATTCGCTACATCTCGTAGTTTTTCATGAAAGCCTCTAATAGTCCCATTCTTATCCATCTGCAGCTCTTCAAACCGTACATCTAACATCTGTAGTTTCGACGCTATCATAGATTTTGACCCTTCAGGGATAGTTTGCAAAGCATCCCACACTTCTTTAGCTGTTTCAAAGGCTAATATCATTGAGAAGCGTCCCTCATCAATAGCATTGAATATCGCATTAATTGCTTGTGAATTTCCAAGTGCACTTTCTTTTTCAGCTCTTGTCCATTCAGATGGATCTTTTGAACTGTCTCTCCTTTATTGTCAATAATTGTCAGATGCGTCCACCCATGTATTATCGAATGCCATGCTTTGTTATCCTGATCTTGGATGAAGACTCTCATCTGTGATTTCCATGTAGCATAGTTAAATCCGTCCAACAGTGGTGGCCTGATAATTGATGCTCCTTCTCTTACAGCCATGTTTGCGAAACTAGGATCTGCACCAACTTGCTACCAAGTTCTGAATCAATGACCTTGCTCTGGTACCAATTGAAAAATCGAAGGGGGTTAATTATTTCACAAACTTTTCGCTAATTTTTCTGGCACCAATAAAATATAAAACAAGCAATACCGAAATAATAAAAACACCAAAAATTTGGTAACGCAGTTCGACACACCTTGCCTACAACTGTGGGGCCTTCGCCCAGCTTAATAACTTTCACCGAAGTACAATAGATTTACCCAAGGTTTTACTGAGCCAACACCATTCAACTCTTGACACTGTCTCTCAACTTCACTTTTCGTGAAAGAATTTCACACCCAATAGTACAGCAGCTGTTAAGTCAAAATGACTTTATATATATATGATTTTGATGAATAACAAAGAAGTAGTAAAAGAAGAAGCAAAACAGAATAACGTACAGACGCAGATTAAACAAACAGACGGAGAAGTAAAGACACAGACGCAAAGAAAGAAGAAGAAGCAGAAGCAAACTAAAAGAAGATGCAGACGTAGACATAAAGCAAACACAGACGCAGACGCAAACACAGACGCAGATGTAGACGCAGACGGAGAAAAGCAGACGCAGACGCAGACGCAAAATAAAACAGACGCAAATGTAGATGCAGACGTAAAATAAAAACATACGAAGAAATGCAGATGGACAAAAGCAGACGAAAAATTCAAAGCAAACGCAAGAGTCATTTCTAGTTAGTTACAAAACTCAACTGATTAACCATTTCTTTTAAAGATTCAAGAAACAAGATTCAAAAAGCAAGAATCAAGAAGCAGTTACAGACGAAGGCTATAAATATAAGTCGAAGTCGAAGATTGCAAAGTTAGCAAAAGCAAATAGAGAAAGTACGCAAAAATTGAAAATTAATTTATGTACGCGAACACTGTACAAATTAGCTGAGAGCTAGTTTTTACTGTAACAAGGTTACTAATACTTTTGTAAGAAAGTAGTACAGATAGCTTTTAGAGGCTAAGTATGAAAGAATACTGAGTGTAGAGACCTGAAGAGACTCGGGAAAGAATACTTGTAAAGTTGAAGAGATAGTGAAATCTCAGAAAGACTTTTGAGGACTGGACGTAGCCCACGGTTTGGGGTGAACCAGGATAAGTCGTTGTGTCAAATTCTCTCTAACTCTATCTCTCTTTTAAGTTCAAAATTTTGTTATTACTTAAATTCTAAATCAAGTTTTCAAAGTATTGATTAATTTGAGTTTACCAAAGTTTTATAAAAGAACTTGTTTCTTAACAAAACAGTTTCGAAAAAGTTTTTAAAAAAAGGGGAATACACAATTCAACCCCCCCTTCTCGTGTATTCGTTATCGTTTCATAAGCATTGTACTAACGTGTGATTTACTTCACAATAATCATCATGCTGGTCGATAATGGAGGACTCGGTGAACCCACAAATATTGCTCATGATTTCAATGTTTAGCTCATAACTTTGTCCCCGTAACCTAAACCATATTTTTTTACGGTTACTAGGTTTGTAATAAAGGGAAGTTTAGAATTCTAGCATGAGTTCCTGGTAGACAGGATATTGGAAGTGCGTGAACTTTGCTTACTGAATTCTTTCTGCTAGATTCTCTACCCTATCCTACAATTCTAACATATCAAGCATATCAAAATCAAAATATTTTGGGGCTAATTTGTTCAACATTAAAGGCTTGGAAATGAATACCTTCCTCCTCAGTGTAGATTCAGAAGGGTGCTCTAAAATCCATCGCCCTATTCCTTCTCCCTTAAACAAGACTTAGTTTTGTCCTGGTGATTGATTGCAGTTTGCTGACTGCTTGATGCGTGACATACTCGCCTGCAAGTAGGTAAAAGTTGGAATAAAGTGAAAGTTTGGGATTTGGTTAGAGAGAAATGAGAGTGTTTGGAGGTTTTGACTTAGAGAGATAAAGTAAAAATGAAAGTGAGTGGGCAAAAAAAGTAAGAAATGAATATATAGGCGAAAAAGGGTAAAATGGTAAAGATTTAAACTAAAAATTGCGTGGGACAAGTTTAACCTGCTGCAGGTCATGATTTTTTATTTTCCACCAAATTTTGACTTTTATCTTCTTTAGTCCTTCTCCATATTCCTGATATCACTTCCTAACACTTATGTAGCTCTTTCACCTCTCGTTTTGCTTACTTCCTTGATCATATAACTCATATTGAAGTCCTATGCTTTCTCGACCTTATTTGGAAACGAAATAACCTAACTACGAAATTCAAACTATCTAAACTCAAAGAAATAACATGGAATTAACAATCTATGGGTTGCATCCTATGCAATGCTTCTTTTAACATTGGTAGCTCAATGCTCTATCTTGGAAACTTAGCCGGGATCAATTATGAGCGGTTTGCTTCCTCCCTTTTCATTTAAAATCAATTTTGTAGCTTGTAAGTGAGCTACAAATTGAAAAATATTCAGAAGGGAAATATTGATAAATTTAAGAAAGTCAGTTAATTTTAATAATGTCCTTTTCACTAACAAACTATCAATAAAATAGAGAATAACAAAACTCCATGAATCTTCCATCAAATCCAACAATTTACCTTGGAAAAAGGTGAGTTGCTCTCTTTCTTCCTTAATCACCTTTGTCTCCTCTACTTCTTTTGCTTCATGAATAAAGACTTTTTGTATGACCCCAAAGTACACCCTAGTTGAAATAATACATTTTTATGAAAGTACATGTGTGATAGGAGTTAGAATTGCGGTATGATTAGAATATGAAAGACATATGATTTAATTTTTTCAAATGGATCATAGTTAGTAAATTGAAATTAATTGATGCCATTAGAGAATTGAGGTATTTAAATGTACATTTGGTCTAGGAAAAATTGTCAAGTGGCAAGTTAAGTTGGCATATGAAAATTAGAACGATTAACCTATGAATTAGTGATATTTAACATAGTTAAAGCATTGACAAATGGCATAGTTGATACATTGACAAATGGCAGCACTAAGTTTGTGAAATATAGCCTAATGTGTCATTGACACATGGCAGCTCCTGCATGGGACACATGAAGCTCATGCATGGAAACATATATTGCTCCAATTCAATGAAACCTAGCTTTTGACGTGGCAAATTTTACTAGAGCAATTTCTGTTTTGCTCATTCTTCATTTTGCTTTCTTCTCTCCATAAAAATTCTCCTATCCCCCTCTCAACATCTTGAACTTGCTGAATCTTGGATTATTATCTTTGTAAGTTATTTGATTAAGAAGTAGGTCTTGTAACTCTATGTATTATTATCTAGATGGTGCTGAAAGTTGCACCTTAATCATAAGTATATGTTGATTGCTTGGAAGCTTAGTTTAGTTTGATCTTGGAGTTGTTCTTTGAAATTTAAAGAGGTAAGGGAATACTAAACTTGATTTCATTAGAATATGTATTGTTTTATGTTTAAAGTGGATAAAATGTGTACTGAAATAATGAAGAATTGAGGTTAGAAACTTGATACATACTGGATACTTGTTAGAAAGAGTGGTTCTACTGAAGAGACATCGATATGTTAGCCATATCTTGAACTGTGGACATCAAAATGGGATGATTTTAAATTCATATTAAAATAGAAACATATATCTACAACTTTCATGCAGGAATTGAATTTGATTTCTATCACTAAGGGTTTTGAAATTTGACTTGAGGTTGAGTTGTGGTTGTTGTCTATAATTGAGAATAGTCTGTAGTGTTTTAGTATAACTCTCGAAATAATGAACCAAATTGCATTAACTTTATTTCGTTTGAAACATAATACATAGAGGAACATTTGTTTAGAAGAACATATTGTCTAGAAATGTCAGTTTTTAGGTCAGAATGGCCATACAAAACTGATCCAAAAACATATCCTGTGAAAACATCTATTTGGAGGTTTCGGGTCACTTATCCCACAATTGTGGGAAATGATTAGGAAGGTCAAAAAAGGGATTTTGTACAATTGATGAACTATATAAGGTTAAGTTAATTTTTTTGTTATAATAGGACTTAAATGGACTTATTTAAGGTTTGTTATAAACTTAAATGGGTACTCAATTTAATTGAGTAACACTTAATTTAATTATGCATTATTAATTGGGATGATAATATAAAGAATGTGTGGTTTAATAATAGTGAATACAATATTGAATTGCGTGATGTGTTCATGAATATTGAGTTCCAAAGGCTTATGTGCAACATCCCATTACCATAGAGTATATACCCAAACACTCAAGGACATTCAAGTACATATCCTATGATAATCGCATATTAGAGTGAACATAAATCCAACTTAACATGGCATCAACTAACATAATTTAAAAGTCGTCAAATTAAAACCATTCCTTGCATTCATTGTCAAAAACTCACACTATATTCATTGAAAAAAAGCTTACATTGTATTCATTAATAAACATTTACAAAACCTTATACAAGTTCTAGGAAGACTACAAAATATAAGTAATAACTCCTCTAATGTCAGCTGACGGACCTCTGAGCATAACTTAATCCAAAAGGTTCCTTTGGCCCAGATTAAGGAGCTAGGTCTCATGTCTCATACCTGAAAATCCATGTTGCAATTTTTATGAGTTTTGCAAACTCAACGAGTGAACCATCATTGATGATTTCACCCAGTTCAATCATACAAGATCACATAATTCACATATATATATATATATATCAACACAGATGCATATGAGACTCCACATTCATTATTATTGTTGTGATTGAGTGCCTTTCACATATGGATACAAATATTGACCCATTGGGCTCAATCAGAAATATATATCACGGAGCAAAGCTCTACGTGCAGACAGAAATCACAAAGCAAAGCTCTACGTACAAAAAATCGAGTTCAAAGCTCTATCAAACTGGCTACTCTGATCACAACACCTTTATCTGAGCATGTATTTTATGAAATGCATAAATTAAAAAATTTACTATGTATAATAATCATAAGTGATGCATAATCAAAATCTCATAATCATCAGACCTAAGTCCGGCATTCAACTTTCGTTGAGAATTCAAATGTTATACAAAGTTTCGCAACAATTCATAACACTTCCAACACATACCCAAATATTAAACTCATTGGACAATTCATGTCTGAAATTCAAAACACAATCAGTACACATCAAATTCAATTAGCCATTATCATTCACATAAAAGTATCACTTCCAATGATATTCATATGCATCAAACGCCTTAGACAATTATTATCGAATTCAGTACATAATTTAGTACACATTCATCAATATCAAATTTAATTCAGTAATAAACAAAACAAATCAAGGAGAGATCATCTAAGGTTACTCATAGTACACTCCAATATGCTATTGCTTGGGTGGCCTGGCAATGTCTGACTGGCATCTAATGAGCTCCTCTTTATAATATAAAACACATTTACATATATCACAATTTTGCACAAATGTATAAGTCTTTCTTCATGCACATCAATGTATAGACAATATGCACAATGCATGTTTAATGACAATTCTAGGTATCTTATCGAGATTTCGTCACCATATCATTCAAATAAAAAAACCTCATTAATATAATTTGCGCTTAGGTTTTGGACCATAATAAAACAATGTGAAACTAATTTCATAACCCAATTAATCATTTCAGAATTTTGATCATAATATGCTTTCAGGTCAACTTTACATAATTATTTTGATAAGGTAAATGACAAAATTATGTGCTGAATTCTGGTTCAACTTTACATAATCATTCAATTTAGTTCATTATTCTATGAGTTATATTAAAAATACCACAAACTATGTACATTTGAAATTTTGGCTAATGCATAATCATGCATTCAAGTTGTACACCTCATATCTCTAAATTACAATATCCAAAAATTACAAACTTTATACCAATCAAATGCTAAAATAACAAGCTATAACTTTTGTGAAGACACATTTGTCTAATTTGGCTTATATCAATGTAGTTTATTCAATAAAAATAGGACCTAATTTGTGTCCCTGATAGTGCTACTACCTAAGCCAAGATTTACTTTCAAACTAAATTTCAAGACCCTTAAAGATAGACTCAAATCCAATTTCTTCTTAAAATTTGTATCCAAATATCTCCAGTTAAATTTAAAAAAAGAATCATTTCATTTGGAAATCTACATATCAAAAAATAGTCAAAATATCGAAGCATGTTCTGTAAAAACATTGCAGTTATCAAATTCCAGCACACAACATTTTCATCCTAACACCTCCTTTCAGGATAACTTTGCATGATCATTATGATAAGAAAAATGGTGTATTTAGGTAACACTTTCTTTTAGACAATTGTTCCACTATGTTTCCAGTTTTTAATAACACTATACTCATACAATTTGATTCAGTATACTAAAAGTTATACCTAAAATAGTTCATACTATTTTTAAACTATAACAAAACTCCTAATTCTACTTTCAGCAAGATTTTGAAATGTTTAGAGATAGAATTGACATTTGACTTCTTTAGGAAAGTTGTATAAATATGTCTCTAATTTATTATGAATCAATAATCAATGTATTTGGAAACCTACAGTTCATGATATAATCAAATTACCGATGTCTGTTAAATGGAAATTCTCCAGTTCATAACATTTCAGCATACATCTTCACCAATATCTCATGTATTTCAGTCCAATTCACACATCGTTCTCAAACCATTTAACATACCATAAAAACTAATCTTTCACTTGTTCATTTCCAATCCCAGCTCAAAAAATCACTCCAAATTAGTACTCCAAGCATGCAGAATCATCACACATTCAAGTTGGAGTTAAATGACTTTCAACTATGATGAAACAAGAACAATCAACTTGTTCTTTATCTATTTTAGGATGGGTAAAAGCATGTATTTAGTGTGGTAATTTAGCACAGCTTTAAGAAAAACAAAAGAAGGGGAAGACAGAAGCAAGTTTCGATGGTGAGAGATGAGAAGAGAAGAGAATGAGATTGGTTGAAACATGCTGAAACATTACACCTAAGGTGCTAGATGTCACCATATTATTTCAACGTGTGTCCTGCAAGCCACTTATTCCTTCCATAAGCTACCAAATGTCACCATTTAATCAGTCCATATGTCTCCAAATTATTGGTCCACATGTCACACATTAATTGGTCCAATTGTCATTTACTTACTAGTCCATTTATTACACATTTAACTATGCCAAATGTCACTCAATTTTAGGTTTAATCATCCAAATTTTTCATATGTCAATTTATCCTATCACTTGGCATTTGTCCTAGTCCAAATGTACCTCAAATTCACCAAAAATTCTAAGATAATGCTAATGATCTCCAAATAAAATTTTAACACAAATAACTCACAATTCACATTTTAATCACATTTATAAATCAATTATACTCGAAAAATGTCAATGAATATATGTACAATCATATTCAAATGCAAAAATGTGCATGTCATATTTAACTAAAGCATGATGTACATTTCTTAATTTCTCAGTACTTTCTCATAAATCACAATTCTAGCCTTAACATGGGTAACGACATGTTACAATTCTCCTCTCCTAACAAAAATTTCATCCTCAAAATTCTTACCTAAATGGTCGAATAGATAGGGGTATTGATTCCTCATATGCTCCTCCATTTCCTATATGGCTTCCTCACTCGAATGATTCTTCCAAAGTACTTTCACTTATAAACATTCTTGCTTCTTGATTTTTCAAAATCACAATGGTAGCTTATAATTCAAGATATAAACACATTACCCACCTCATTTCCATGCTAGAACTTTGTCCCAAGCATCAATTTCTCCATTACTTCTTTCCTTCATCCAAGTTAAACTTCCCTAAACCAAATTCACCCAAATTTCACATCACAAAAAGCATAAACATCAAAATTAAGCTTAGAAATAATAAACTCATACCATTTCCAAGGTATCTAAACCAAAAAAACTTTCAAATTTCACAAATTAAAATTTCGAGTCTTACTTCTTTCTTCACCATTTTCAGATTTTTCTTGGTTCCTTAGGAAGCTTTCATCATCCTCCACCTTTTCCTTCTTGAATCAACGAAAAACCTTGCTTGAAACCCACAAAATCTGAAACCCAAGGTATTTTCCCCTTTCTTCTTCCTTCTTCTCCACCGAGCATGCTCTCTTCTCCTTTCTTCGTTTGTTCTTTTCCTTCTAATTTCGTGGGTTGCACCTAATAAGTGACAGCCACTTCATTTGTCTTTAATTGATTGCAAAAAGACCATTAAGCTCTTCCTTGTATGCCTTATAACTTATCTCTTTAAGTAAACTTCCAAAATTGCCCCTAAATTTTATTTCAATTTATGCTTACTTTAGGACATTTCTCTCACCATCAAATTGAAGGAATTTTCCAAAACTTCCTTCTATAGAAATGTTCCTCATTGTCTTAATTTCATAACGCCGTCAAAATCATTTAATTTGGTGCACTACGTCAAAAGTTATGCTCCAAACATTTTAGGTTATTCATATGCTAAAATATTTTCCAGCACTTTAATTCCATCCGAAAATTGACATTCTTAGAGACTGAATTAAAATTCTCTTCCTTCAGACAAATTGTATCCTTATCTTTGTAGTTTAATCCAAATCAATAATCACTTCATTTGGATTACTAAAGCAAAAGTTATAGCTAAAATACTTTTAGATTTTTCTAATCCAAGACTATACACCAAACCCGAATTCCATTCAGAAATTGGAAGTCTTAGAAGCTAAATTGAAATTCAATTCCTTCATAAGACTTGTAGCGCTATGTCTCTATTTTAATTTCCCATAAAAAATAACTCAAATGGATCTCTACAGATCAAGAATTTCTCAAAAGATTGAACAATGTTTAGAAAAATATCTAACTCACTTTGATTAAATCAATCTCTTTTAATTTAATCTTAAAAATTATAACTTTCCCATTCTGATGAAGATAATTGTCTTAGGAATCCAACGCTTTGAAAAATAAATCAATTGGATGTCGGACAGAAAAGTTATAAACAAAAGATTGACCAAGGGTCGGATTAGGGGAGGAGAATAGCAAAAACAAAAGGATTTTTCATATATATATATATATAACCGAAATTTCCAAAATTCATAACTCTTGGTCTAGAACTCCAAATTTGACAAATTAGGTATCAATAGAAAGCTCCAAGGAAGCTCTACAACTTCTATGAAGAACTCAAAAACTAATTTGGCCTCTAAGAAGTCAAAGTTCTAATCAAAGATTCTGTCCGCTAATAATTATGCTAAACAATAACAAAAACTTCCAAAAATCATAACTTCACATTCCATGGTCCAAAAATTGCATATTTTACATCAATGGAAAGATCAAAACATAATCTAAAACTTTCATGAAGAACTTAAAAGCAATTTCAACCTCTGACTATGTAAATTTTTCAGTCAATGATTCTGCCAGAATATTGGTCAACCTACACCACATCCAAACCTTAAAATTTCATATCTTCCAATTCTCACATCCACAAATAACATATAATACATCATTGAAAAGCTAGGAAAATCTTCTATAACTTTCATATAGATCACTTAACTCAATTTAGAGCACATCAGTACATAATTTGCCTCAAAGCACAGTACACCTAAATGTACACTTATGGACATTTTCACAAAACAAAGCAAAATAATACTTAACTTTGAATGATCATAACTTTCAATCCCGATATCGAAAAATATTAAACTTTATGGTGACAGAAAGCTTTAAACAGAAGCCAGAATTTTTAAGAAGATCATTTTCTCAAATTCTGCCCAAATCAAAAAGTCAACTCTCTATCTCCAAAAGTCAACTTTCTTAATTCTTCAACTTCTCACACTTTTTCTCTTTATTTCTTAATTTTTTTCAACCTCCATTTCAATCAACTCATTCACTTAAACTTTTATAACCCTTACAAATTTTCTCAAAAATCAAAGTCATCAAAGCCAATAAATTCTTTTCTCATCAATTTCCTTTAAATATAATTACATATATAACACAATACATATACAAAAATACTCATTTAATTTTATTTACTATTTCTAAATTTCACTTAAAAATCGGGGTCCAACAGATTATACAGATGATAAAGTCGATCAAAAAAGCACAAATGGTCACTATCAATTTCTTAGAGGATGTCTACCATCTCGGTCCTGCAAGAAGCAAAATTGTGAAGCACTTTCGATGACTGAAGTGGAAAACATAGAAGCTACCAGTTTTTGTGCAAAAATCTAATGGATGAAGCATCAACTACATGAATTTTCTCTAAAATTTTCCCATATTCCTATATTATGTGAGAATACTAATGTTATAAATCTTTCTAAAAATCCTGTGCATCATTCTTGGAGTAAGCATATAGAAATCAAACATCATTTCTTTAGAGATCATGTTTTAGAAGGAACCATTGATCTTTTTCATGTTAATATAGAGAATCAAGTAGCTAACATTTTCACCAAGCCACTCTCTGAAGATAGATTTTGCATGTTAAGAAAAAGAGCTTGGTATGTGCAAACTCTCTGATATTATTTCTGCATGAATATGCTTTGCTACTTGTTTTTGCAGTTCATTTAACAGGCTCCTTCTATTATGATTTCTTAGAAACTCTCTCTTTGTTTAATAGGCTTCTTAGAGTTTAGAAGGCTCTTTTTCTTTTTAGAAGGCTTCTCCCAGGTTGAAATTCTAAGTGACATGTGTCCTAAAAATAAGGATTCATTCATAATGTCATTTTAGCCTTTTCAAAAATGCACATGTAGTCTGACAACTTCACGTACACATATGTTAGAAGACACGCAATCAATTACGCTTCCTTTTCTATCCTGTACGTCTATTCATCCTCTCACGAGATCGACATTTAGTAATCACTTAGTATACCCTAAGCAAACTTCTCTTGTCATCTTATCTTTGTCATTCTCATCTGTGCTGCTTATTCTCTTTGCACCCTAACTCTCTACATTCTTATTATCTCTTATTTTCTCTCTTAAACTTCACCAAACTCATCTACAATGGAAAGAAAAAAATCAAAAGGAGAAAAGAAAATCCCAACTTCTTCTGTTAACCTTGATGATGCTCGTTTTATTGGAACTTTCTCTTTTAAACCTTAAGAGAAGAAAGTGCCTGAAGTGCACTAGATTACAATTGAAAATGATTTAGATGAAGAATCTACTCAATTGATTAGATGACCACAGAGCAGAGGGAGTCTTGCAAAACAAGTCGAGAAAAGTTCTAAACAAAAAGGAAACGCGGATGCTAAAAAGAAAGAGGAAGAAGAAGTCAGAAAAAGAAAAAGAGAAGAAATGAATAAAGGTAAAGCACCTGTAACTAAAGATACTATTAAGGAAACTATTAATATAAAAGAGTTGTCATTATAAGAGACATTTCCCAAAGAAGAAAAGGCAAAGAAAATAAAGATAGTTGCACACAAGCAAGGGAAGACATCAATACTATAAAAAATGTTTTAGTTAATGGAAGCTGAAGTCTGCTATAAAGCATAGTACAAGAAAAGAAGCTAGTTGTTGGGTAGATATTGCCTCCTATGATGTTTGATGAAATACGTATACCCATCTCTCCTTACTTTGTTGCCATTAGTTAGGAAGATTTTCTAAAATTAGATGAGATAGTATGCGATGAGCTAGTTAGGATATTCTATATGTACATGAAAAAGGAAGAAATTAATAGAAAGCTAGTCATTATCTCATGGGTGTATGATTGTGAAATTTTAATTTATGAAGAATTCTTAGGAGATATACTAGAAATAGCTCCTATGGGGAGAACTAATTTTTCTTGTCATAAGTGGGATGTTTATAATTTGGTGTTAGTCAAAGTTGTCAAATCCATCTGCCTTTATGCTAAGAACACCCAAGATAGGAGACCCTAGAGTAGACAATTAGACTTAGTATGACGATGCCTTGTATTGCTTTTAGCTACTTCAACTTTTCCAGGAGTAGCTCAGTTGAAAGGTGCAGCTTGTTAGACACTTATGTGGTATATAATTTGGTAAAAGGAAACATAATGAATCTTCCATTTATGATCTTGAGCTTTATGGTGGATAAGAAGAATCATAAGAATGCCATCAATTGCCTACCTTATAGGTTATTGCTCACCAAAATTTTCAACCATTATGGAGTGCCTTTTTCAAATTTGAATTGGTATGCACCGGCTATGTTTTATCCTTCCAATCCCTATCAATTTGGATACAAATTGAAAACAATTTTTGGGTAGACAAAAGATCTGAAAGAGTAGAGGAAAACTTAGATCTTACTCCAGACCAATAAGTTCCTATTCCTCCTTAGGATGAAAATAGTACAAAACTCCATCAATAACTACAGAACATTCAAGCAATAGATGAGTAAACAAATAGATAGCATGCAAAATCAGCTTCTTGACATATAGATTTGCTGAGAAAAATCTTTGAATGCCTTCATTAACTCTACTGCTACTCTTTTATACCTGGCCTATTTAAACTTGTAATAGTTCCTTCCTCCCTATATTCTATTTTTTGATAATAAAAAAGGGGGAGAGTTTATGAGGATATATATTTTTGCAAATTTATACATATATGACGATTTATTACTCAATACATATTCCTCAATGCTACCTCGATTATATATAAGATTGATTTTGCTGTTGAACTTTTGAAAATTTGTGATATATAAATGATAGATTCCTTTCTTAAGAGACAAGCTCCTTCTAATTATGTTTGAGCATATAAAAGTCATAGGCATCTTTTGAAATCATCTATTATCTCATTGAATCATGAATATATATATATATATTCATCATAAAAAAGGGGGAGGTTGTTAGCTAAAGGTATATTTTTAACGATTTTGTTGGACCCCGATCTTTTATTGGACTTTAGCATTGGTAAATGACTATGAAATGAAAAATGAATAGTGAAAGTGTAA
>JANZLF010000008.1:33305148-33325215 GCA_026546835.1 Erythroxylum foetidum | reverse complement strand
TATTCCCGGGTCAAAGGGGTTTGTCCCGGTTAGGTTTTCTGATCTCTGCGTGGATACCTTTAGAGATAGTCTCTATTAGCTATTCAGGTTTGAGTCTTCATACCGACACATAGATCCTGGCCTTCAGAAGGTCTCGGTGACAAAAATTTTTGTTTTTCGCACCTGGTACATGTGATGTACCTCCCAGGATTTTCCTACATCCTCATTATATCTTATTCGCTTAACCATATATTAGCTATATTATTAATAAACTAGCCCAATTTATGCACAAACTAACTTCTACATACTATCTTGTTGTAAAAAAAATTCTTTGATATCAAAGGAACATTTCGTTATGATATGTTCCTCTCCAATCAATCTTTTCATGCTCTTTATACCTTTGTCGATGCTGATTAGGTTAGTGATGTGGAGACATGTCACTCTACATCTGCCTATGTTATCTTTCTTGGATCTAAATCCATTAGTTGGAGCTTGATCGACGATGTTTAGTCTGTAGGTTACTCCATTGGAAACCGAATAAAAAATTTAATTCTAAGGATTGTAATATAGAGTGCAACCTCGAATCGTCTCACTTAATCAGAACCTAGTGCAAATGATCTAAGCTAGCCTAATTGTTGTGAAATGCAAACTAAATTGGTTAGGAGGGTGGTTTTGGTTTTTTTTATAAAACTAATTAAATTGAACTAAATGAAAGAAACATATATAAAAAGGAATTTTGGAATTTTTGGGAATAAGAAATTGAAAGTTAAAACAATGATAATATATAATAAAATCCTCTTGAAAAATGAGCTTTGGCTATCATAGTTCAAAATAAATCTTTGAGGGAGTGAAAATCACTAAGTTTCCAAATGGTAAACCTTAAAGGACTCTTTAAGTCCAAGGTTTTAATTAATGAACTCCATTGCTTAAAACCTATTGAATGCATCTTAGTGTGTGCAAAGGGTAAGTTAATGCAAGTGGTCAATTTGTGATCTAACATCATCTCAATATCAAACACAACTAGGTAGATAAAAGAGAATTAACAAAATCACAAAATGACATATATGAGAATTCATATATTAAAGCTCCAAGGTCTACATCAACCAAACCAATAACACAATACATTGTTCAACACTTAATTAAACTATAATCAAGAAAATCCAACTACAAAACATAAATCCTAACTAAGGAGTTCATAACAATGTAGCTAAACATGAATAAACTACTCCCCTTCGAAGCCCATTGAACTCAAGCCATTGTTACATCTTCAAGAGGAATGAAAACGTCTGGCCACATATTGTAACCGGAAACCTCACAACTAGGAATGAATCCAAGCTACCCATGATGGAAGTCAGCGGTGAAAATGCTGGGAAAATGAGATGGAGAGAGAGAGGATAGAGAACGATGCAAAATGATGGGCGAATGAGGGAGATATGAATCAATGAGGGAGATATGAAAGAACAATGGAGTCATCCCTCCGTTTCTCCCCGCTCCAAGTTGATGGAATATTGATGTATATATATGTCGGCTCTCTTCAACTTATCCAAAAATAGGTTCCCTTTCAAATGGGTCGTTGGGTCGGGTTTCCATAGTAGGAAAAACTTTCAAAAATAGTTCAAGTCTTCGAAGGTTCGTTGTGGCGATAGGTAAGTTCGCCGCAACATACTATTCCCGAAAGGTTTCGCGTCTATTCTGGATCCTTCACCATGGCGAAAGAATTAATCTTCGCAGCGGTGAAATTTTCTCAAAAAGTTTAACCTATATTTCTTGATGCTTCGCCATGGTGACAAATACTTTGTCGCGGCGAACTTCTCCTATAGTGCTGGTCTCCTGTTGACTTCAATTCAATACATTGACTCTCGTAGCACTGGTCTCCTTAAGGTTCCTACAATCAAAAATAACAATTTGTAGTATCAATTGTTCTCATAAAAATTAAGTTGTGCAATTAATACTAATTTGTGACAATTTTACTATCAAATTGTATAAAATAAAAGTGCACACTCAAGGGATAATTTAAGCACAAAATTAAGAATTAGAAGTCAAAAAGTATAGTAAAGGCCGTGAAAGTGTCGCCAATTTACATAATACCAATTTACATAATAAACTTGGGCTCAATCAGAGCTTTAAGAAACAATCTACTATAGCTTGCTCATTTATTAAAGTTGAATAACATGCCATTGTAGTTTTTTCCATTGAAGTCAATTGTTTAACTAATAGGATACAAGAATTTGATGTCTCAAATTTGATACCTCCCAAAATTTATTGTAACAATATTGGAACAAATTATATGCTCCAATCCTATCTTCCACTCATTAATGAAGGATATTGCAATTGATTTTCACTTTGTTTATGATCAATTGTCTTGTAAACAACCTTGCATATACCACATTCATACTATAGACCAATTAGCATTGTAACATCCTGTTACAATTGTTAAGGCAAAAATAATAAATATGAAAGATTACTAAGAGATTAGAAATGCATTGCATGCTCATGTATTATATGATATACTCATATATGTGAATATTGAACTTCTTTATGCCATTTTGTTGCTAATCTCCACCAACACTAAACCTAGCTCTCTCATCTCTTACTTGCTTCCCTTTCACCTTGCTCTCTCTTTCATTCTCACCATAAACCTATCCTTACCACCTTTGGAAGATGATGATCGTGGGTTGTATGGGAAGCTAGGAATTTTTGGTATTCTTAAAGATTTTAAAGATTTTGGAGCAATATCAAATAATTATTGTGTGAATCCTTTAGAGTTATTAGTTTATGAAACAAAAATTGTGACTTATTTGTCAATGCATGATCATGAAGAAAAATGGTTCTTTTTTATGAACACCGTGGGTTTAAGATATGAAAAAAAAATCTTGATGTAGGATTTCGAATATTTGTTGATCTAGATGTCTTAAGATAATGTAGAAATGCTTTATAAGTTGAAAGATCATAGGAAACGTGTATGATTAAGTGTAGAAAAAAATTGGAGAGAAGAACAAGTAAATGCTTTATTATAGTTGTGTATTCACTGTATACATAAGTTTACAGTGTTTTTGGAGATGAATAAAAGAACGAATTTAGAGTTGAAGAATAGTTGTATGATGATATTTGAAGAAGAGAAAGATTGTTTTAAAATGAAAGTTGAGAAGAAAAGTAGAGAATGTACAGAAAAATTGAAGTGCAGAGAATGATGAAATACAAAACATGAAGAAGATGCATGACTAATATTTGGTTTTTGATGATAGTTAGAGATTATTTATATATATGCTTGATGAGTAAGAAACAATGAGTCATGCTACACATGTTTTTAAGATGGATTGGTTGTGAAAATGATTTTTCAATGAGTTTATGATCTATTTTATGCTAAGGGATGAGTTGAAATGGAGTTGAGAAAGAAGAGTAGATGGAGTAGAAAAGGTAATCTTTGCATGAGTTGTGCTAGGGTAAGATCTGCAAATAAAATTGGTAGTTGTTCTAAAAAATGTAACAGCAACATGATCTCTGAGTATGTTTCTGTGCTTTAGCCATAAATTTTTTCTCTAGTTATTCAAATTAGATGATTTTTAATTTGAATTAAACTAGAGACATATGGCTAAATTTTCATGAAGACATAAAATTTAAATTATTTCTTTAAGAGTCTTAAAGTTTGACATGAAATTGGGAATTGGGTGTAGTACACTGTTGGATGAATGTATATTTTGTGCTTTGATTTCAAGAGAAAAACTGTATTGATCCAGGACGTTTTTGACAAAATTGTCTCATGAAAGTTGTAGATATTTCTTTTAGCTTTCCAACGGTATAAAGTATGAAAATTTTGGATGTCATAATTGAGAGATATTATCATGATAAATTAGTATTGTTGCTCATGATGTATAAAAGCCTCTATCGCGATCATTAGGAAACCGGCTGCGATCCCACACTATAGGAATAGCCTCTGGTGCAATTACAATAGTGAAAGGTGTGACCACACCCTAGAAATAGCTTTGGGTGTTAACATAGCAAGGAGAGGTGCGATCGCACCTCATTACTTCACAAACATTTTGCTACCTGAAGGGTTTTCCAGCTCTGAACATATTTGATTCTTTTAGTCATAACTTTGTCATCCGACCTCCAAATGAAGTGATTCTTTAACCAATAGATTCCTAACACATTTTTATATCTCTCAATAAAAATTGGTAGTTTTATGAGTTGAATTGAAAAATATTGATTGAAGGAAAATGAGAGAATATGATGGAGTAGTATGAATTGGTTTGATTTCACCGAACATGTTTAGTGTATTTCGGTTATATCTTATTCTATAGTCATCCAAATGAGATGAATTTTTATTTAGATTAAATTAGAAAATTAGGAATACAAATTATTTCAAGAATTCGAATTTTGATACATTATTTAAATTTCTGGATGGAAGTTGAGTATAGTGTACTGTTTTAGTATAAGAACAATCCGAGAATGTTGAGGTATAACTTTCAGATTTTTGAATTAAATTGAACGATTTTAGTGCCATTAAAAACTTAAGGGAAGAACAACTTTCAAGGATAAAGTATTGCCAACTTCATTTTTATTCTCTAATGATCTGTAACAGTAGATCCGAAAGTCAGTTTTTGAAAAAATCTGAAAGTGATTCATGGAGTTGTGAATTATGATTTTAACGGTTTTATTAAGATATAAACCTAAGAAAATACCTGGTAATTGTCATGAACATGCATTGAACATATTTCATATACATATATGTGCATTATTAAACACTTATAATTGTGCAAATTTTGATATGTGTATATTGCTTGTTATACAGGAGCAACTAGAATGTCAACCTCCAGAAATTGGCAGAACTTCGAGGCATTAGCTTCGGGAGCGACTTGTGAGTAACCTAGACAGTCTCACCTAATTACTTATTTACTTTATATTATGTTGAATTATTGAATGAATGTGAATTGATTGTGTTGATTCCAGACAATGAAGTTCAGATGATTCTGATGTATGAATGAGTTAATGAAGTGCTCCTTGTATGTGAATGTGATGAAATAAATGTTGCTCAACAATTCTATTGAATGCTAAACTAAGGCCTGATGATAAATGTAATCTGAATGTGAATGTGTAATCTTATAATTGATTGAGAATATGTTATGTGAAACATTTAATACATGAATGCATGTAAGATAAAGGAAGTTGTGAAAGGAGTCACCAGGATAAAGAGTTTAAAGCTCGAACTATGATTTAAGTCTCAGGCTCGGTTGTAATATGGGACTTAAATTGACATAGCTCGGTATCCACTAAGGGATATGAGCTAGTAAAAAGGCACTCGGTCACAACGACAATAATAAATGAAAGTCAGTCTCACATGAATTGCATTTATATTTGGTATGTATATTGTATGTGAATGAAAGGATTATGATGATTGCTCTAAAAGTAAAATGTGATATTTTATGAATGTAAAACCCCACTCCTGCAAGACACGTTCCCCACATCTTAGGTGATATCTGAGTCTGTGCCCCGCGAGGGTGGCATGCTAGAACACTCAATCATTCAAAAATTGGTACAAATTCTTTGTTTTGAAACCATAAACATAATGTGCGGAAATCCATAACCAATTCGGGCCCACTTTCATTCATAAACATTTTCAATCAACACAATACAATTAGTAGAATTTCAATAGCCAATTAGGGCCCATTACAATTACAAAACACTTTAGTCATAATGTCTTTACATTTTACCATAAAAACCTTTGTCCACACATTATACAAAAATTTTGGAATGCATTATTTTATAGAAATCATGGAATACAAATTTATACAAAAATAGGAAAAAGCTAATGCAAACGTGAATTGATCCCGACCTCTATCTTTTTCTTGCATGCAATAAGTACACTCTCGTTTGCCTAACGAGGTATTCTTCTGAGTCCTAAAAAATATTTACAAATTTTGGGTTAGTTTTGCGAATTCAATGAGTGACCATTATCGATGGCTCACCAAATCACGTAACACATAATTCACATCATTAAATATTTCACACTTCATATTTAATACAATTTAATCACTCATATTATGCATTTGCAGTGTACATGAGACCCACTTTCTATTTGTTACTTTGTTATGACCGAGTGTCTAAACTATTCCGTGTCTACTAGATACCGAGCTCATTAGTAATTGTCCCTTATCCACTTGGGGGATACAAGGCTTATTTTACATAGTTAGCCTTAGGCTCTTAATCACTTTTGAGCTCAAGGTTCATTTTCACTCGTTAAGCTTTGAGCTCTGATCGGTGGCTACTCTGGTCACAACTGCTATTATCTTTCATGCATTCATGAAATGGAATGTATCAATCACATTTGTAAATTCCCATTCAATCACATTCCCATATCATCGGACCTTAGTCTGGCATTCAACATTAAGTTGAGAATCACATTTTCACTTACATGCAAATGCTCATCCAAAACACATTTATCATCAAATTATGTACACTTAGTTCATCTCATTCACATACAAGTAACACTTCAACATCCCAATCAATTCATCACATCATCGGACCTTCTGTCCGAAAATCAACACAATCAATCACATTTATATAATCATTCAGTAGTCAATCAATAAAAAATTCAAACAAAATAAACAATAAAATGAGACCATCTAGGTCTACTCATAATACGCTCCAGAATGAGGATACTTAACCTGCACAACCCATTTATGCAAGACACACATTGCACACTCATTAATAATGGCACAATTATAAGCATTTATTTATGCACAACTGTGTATATAGGCTATGTACAGTGCATGCTCAACGACAATCTTGGGTACTTTACCAATTTCATATCTTAAGCTCATTTTCATTTCATAACTTAATCGCTCATCAATTCTTTGAATCACAACCTCCGTCCTTTGGTACTTTGATATCCATAACTCATCCCTAAATCTTTCCAATATAAACCCGTATGTGACTACTGAGGAAGAAAAATAGAGAATTTATATAATCATTTCTCCAAAATTTTCTGTTTTCATCACATACACAGTTTAGTTGATCTTTCAACTTCAAAAATTATTTCTACAACCTCTTATAACATTTTGATCATCAAATCAGAAAAATCAACATGTACGACACACTCAAAATCTCCATAATTAGTTCCCAACAAATACAAATATCACTATTTATTAACCATTTTATAGTGAACTCATGATGCATGCTTCAGTCTATAGAAAAATACATAATCATAATAAGCTTACTTGTTTAAAAGCTTCAACATCTGTAACAATCACGTAATCCTAATTCCTTATGTAACCACGTATATCAACTTGAAAGTTGATAGAAGGTTTGGTTTTTTTTAGGGTAGAAGAAAGAAATATCAAAGTTGAAGTGATGACAAGCAGAGAAAAGCAAGATTTAATTTTAGTGAAAATTTGATGGAAAACTCTATGTTGGAGGAACTCTAGAGAAAGAAGTTTCGAGAAAGGTAAAGGCAAGTACAGTAGCTTGCCTTTCAAGGGTAATAAAAATCTTAACTTTAGCTAGGACACCTGTCCATTTCTTATCCACTTATCCACTTCCCTTCATTAATAGTTACTTAAGTATAATTTATAGTTAAGTTTAAAACTCAATAATACCACTGCAATCATAAGTTATAACCCATTAAATCATTTTTAGAATTTTCCATAAACACATCATTTCGGGTCAACTTTATACGTTCTTTCTGACCCCAATACTGAAGTTATTTTGCAACACTTTCTTCTAGAAACATATTCTCCTATGTCTTATGTCTCCATTGACACCAAAATCACTCAATTTAGTTCAGTGATTTAAAAGATATACTTCAAACATTTTCAGCCTACTCTTATCCAAAATAATAGACTATATACAACTTCCAGCTAGAAATTGAACATCTTAGAGATAGAATCACAATTCGAGTTTTTTTAAACAATTTGTAGCACTATTTCTTTAGTTTACTACAAATAAAAAATCATCTCATTTGGAATCCTACAGATCCAAATACAATCAAAATACTGAAGTGTGTTCAGTAAGATAATCCTATTTCATTGTTCCAACAAATTCCACAGTTTCATTTGATCAACCATTTTCAATGCGATTCAGAATGCTACTAATTTTTGTGGATAGATAGAAAAATATGTTAAGAATCTATTGGTCTAAGAATAACTTCATTTGAAGGTCGGGTTATGAAGTTATTTTCAAAAGAATCAACTATGCTTATATCCTCAATCACGTTGTACCTATCTTGGAACAATTGGCATAACTTTCACTAGAGATTTTGGATTAAGGTTTTCTTTGAATGGTTTTGAAGAGGACTTTTAGATCTACAACTTTTATGAAGACCTTGAAGGTAAATTCTATCGTCTATAGGGTAAAAAATGAGACCAGACGATAGGATCAGATGAACAATGCACCAGACGATATGACGTTATCACCAAATGATATGACGTCATCAGACAATACATCCTCACTAGACAATACGTCCTCACCAGATGATACGTCCTCACTAGACGATACGTCATTACTAGACGATGCATCCTCATTAGACGACATGTCATCACCAAATGATATGTCATCACCAGTCGATACATCTTATACTTTTGAGCATCTTCACTTATAAGGACCATAACTTTTGATTCCGATATCCAAAAATTCCATACTATATACCGTTGGAAAGCTAAAAAGCTAAAATAGAACTTTCTAGAAGATAACTTTGTCAAAATCTACCTAAATCAATACATTAAATTCATGGAAGTTCAAACCAAAGATTCTACTCTCAACTATTCATTCCCGAAAAATTTCCAGACTTCCATTTTCTAAAATCCAACACTTCAAATTTTTATTTCTAGTCCTTCTACTCTATTTCATTTAACTCATTCACTATAACTACAATTCTTAACATATCCCATTACTATTCAATATACTCGGAATGCCAATGAGTGCATGAACAATTATTTTCATATGTGCAAAAATTCAAATTCTCATTCATATATGCTGACATTTTGCTGAACATGAAATGC
This sequence comes from Erythroxylum foetidum, assembly GCA_026546835.1. NCBI lineage: Eukaryota > Viridiplantae > Streptophyta > Magnoliopsida > Malpighiales > Erythroxylaceae > Erythroxylum > Erythroxylum foetidum. The sequence goes on along the minus strand of JANZLF010000008.1, from coordinate 33,316,240 downwards.
AAATTTTTTTCCAACTCTCACATTGCTATTTTCTCCATTATTGAAATCTAAATTCTAACCCTTAATATGGGGACGGGATGTTACAGTAGCACTATTTTCTTTACTGTATCCCAAATATGGAGAACCCACTGATGAAGTCCATGATCTATGAGTAAACATTGAGGGCTATATTCTCCAAGAGAGAGTTAGTCCTCTGCTACAATGCTATCCCAACTGATTTATAACCAGTTGTTCCCTATTTTTGTAACTGCCCCATCCATAAGCTTTTTAGATGTCCTATTAGTGATTTCTAATACAAAGGGCCCATGCCATAAGTATATATCATTCTCCCCAAGGCTTTTGTATTGAGAAATGGGTAAAAGTCATCATTCTTCTAAGAAAAACAACTAATTGTCATTTCTAATTATCTCGTAAAGCTTAGCTCTCTTAGAGAACCTTTCCAGTAATGATCTTGCCAACTGATTATGAATTAAAGCCCCTCGATTGGTCCAGTTATCATACTAGATAGAGATTTTATCTCTTGCCCTAATTTGACATTTATTATGCTGCTGAACATCTTCCCTCAACCTGAGGTTTTGGTTGAAGAACCAAGAGTAACTATCTTTAATTCTTAGAGCCTAAAAGCTCTCACCCTTTAATATATAGATGTGAATCCATTTGATCCACAATGATTGTTTTTCACTTAGAATCTTGTTTTGTAAAAAAAAAAAAGACCTATCCTGACCCACCTTAGCTTGGGGTCGGCCTTGACTTAGCCTGGCCCATTGAAATCTCTAATTATGAAAAGGATAAGGACACCAATAAAGGTAAAATTACTTCTTCCTATGTTTCCTCTAGGAACACTAGCCCTCAAAATTTTAGCCTATATGCTTAATAATAAGAAATAACAATAGAGTTTAATGAAGAGAGCTCAGAAAATGCAAAAAAAGAGAGAGAGTAAATGATAAGTTACTTGAAGTAGAGCATTCACCTTCTACACCAACAATAGCAAAAATATAAAACTTAACAAATCAATGATTATGCTAACATTATGACTCAACACTTAAATCATAGTTTGCAAACTCATTCAAATCACCACCATTTTAGTTGGATAATACGTAGCTTATGAATTCAGCTATATATATCACTATATGTACTTAAGCTGTTCCATCTTTTAATGTCTTTAGAATCAGAGGAGTGGTTGTATAAAAAGAGCATCGATGAAGCATGTGGAACACCTTTTGGTAATTAGTGATCCATTCAGTAAGCATCAACTTTTCAAGCGCCTATCCTGGTTGTTGCTTTGGGATCTAAATGATAGTAGTCGATGATCATTAGAATGATCATCGACTATGTAAAGAGCATCCGAAGAGTTGATATAGTGATAAGCATATAAAGGGCAGAGAGTGCCCAAAGATACCATAATGTGTTTTCAGAAATAGGATCATGAAGAATAGTTACATTAAGGTAAGGTGCTTTGAGGTTGAACATTGTGGGACTTCCAAGAGAGTTATATTCACAAAGAAAATGACGCAAGTAATAAAACAAACTTATAAAAACAAGTGAGGTAACTTCAGAAACACTAGTGGGTGTACTAGCGATAGAAGAAAAATATTTCTTTGTGAAGGCAAAGAGAGGTTGACTAGCCATAAAAGCTTGATAACTAAAAACTTTAAAAGATGAAGGAGTTGTAACGATTCTTGGTTGAAGATGATATTTATAATGAAAAAAGGAAGGGAAATATCAAGAGGCCAAGGTGGATGTTGTCTAAGTAACTTGGATAGACATGTAGTATAAGTTTCCACGTACAGCATGAACTCACAGTTGTAATTAACAATTCTGAGGAATTGTTGTATCAGTTTCACAGTGAGATGTTCATTAGGAAATTATAACAGCTCTTGTGCAATATATAGACCAGGCTGGTACAATCCATCGTAAGAATTGTTCAAGTAAGGCCTGATGTTCATCATGGGACTTTGAGAATAGGAAAATGTCATCGATGTAAACGATTGCATTATAGAAGATAGGCTCATAGATCTTAGTCATTGGTCTTTGAAACAGTGATGGGGTGACTTTAAGCCTAAATGGCATAACAGTCCATTAGTATTAAGCATTGGAAATGCATAATGCAATCTTGTATCTTTAAGTTGGGTTGATACCCAATTGCCAAAATCCTACTTTAAGATCAAACTTGGAAAAGATATCAACTTCTTTTAGAAATAGTACTTGAGTATAGATTTTTGGAAGAGGAAACTTGTCATCTTGTAGGAATGCATTCAGAGGCTTGTAATCAATTACTAATCTCTTTTTTCCATGCTTTTGCTATGAATGTTTGTTAACATAAAATGCTTGGCAAGCCCAGTCTAACTTTGTGGGCTCAATCAATCCTTGCTTCAGAAGGATAACACACTCATCTTGTGTAAGCTTGAGGTCACTAGGGTTCATACCTAAATGTGTGGCTTTTGTGGGATTAATATCCTCATTCTTTTTTAAAGGTATACTTATAAAAAAGTTAACATTTTTCCACAGAGGATATGGGTGAGAAAACTAGGCATGCGATTCTGAACAGTAGTCTAACAATTTATCTTACAATGATGTATATGGTGTAGGAACTTGAGAAAGTTCAAACACATTTTTTTATGTCAGTGTAAGGACTGAGAAATGATCGATACTTGAGGCCTATGGGTAAGATCTATAAAGGTGAGGCTTTACTATATGTATCCATACCAATAACAATATCTGGGCCAGGTAGATTGCTTCTAAGTACTTTAGTCCAAATTGTACATTATGAAAAGAATTGTATCTCGATATTTCTCTTTGTAACAAGCCCGATCTTGAATGAATTGCCATCTACAGCTGTAAAATACTCATCATGTGAGGTCCATGCTTTAAAGGGTAAAATGTTGGACTTCATGATCATACAGTTGGATCCAGTATTCATAAACCCAATGGCTTTAATGGGTCTATCATATTTTTCTTGTCTAAAGAGTTAGATCTAGACATATGATCGTCGAACTGAAATACGATTTAGTTTCATGTAGGTCTACTGTAGCATATATAGTGAATCATCTGATGATTCATCTTCAGAGGTCATGACAAAATCAACAAACTTTGTGTCCTCATTTTGATAAGATTATTCTTCAATCAGATATTCAAAGTTATTGGAGGAATGAACAGGTAAGATCGATTGCATTTACTTCAATAACTTGGCATCAGTTTTATTCTTGCAGGGACAAGTACGTACAAAGTGTCCTGGTTTTCCACAGAGACAACAACAATTAGCTTTCTTATAATGTGAGGATTTCTTGAAGAATCTAACAATTCTTCTCTTCTTGCTATCCTTTCTCTCATATATTTTTCTGAAGGGTTTGTAGCTTTCCATTTTTATGCGGAACTTTCTTCTATTATAGACTTGTCGAAGATGATCTTTCTTCTTATTGCGACATTCACAAGTCTTTTGATCTGTGCAATTGATTTAAAGATAAGGCTTCTTACAAGCCTGTTTGAGAAATGGACCACCCTTAACGATGTTCTTCAATAAGGCATGTTGATCACATAACATATTAAGAGAAACTAACACAAGCTAGTAAATTTCTTCAAGAGAGATATTAGCCATATCGCTTGGTAAAGAAACAATGGTCCTTTGTAAATCTAGTTGCAATTGATCTAGAAGGGATGAGATAAAAGTATATCGAAGATTAACATTATTCTAACCATTCAAATGATAGTACCTTTCCGTCATGCGTTGATAATGCTTCTGTAAATCATGCTTGTTAAGTAATCAACATTTCATATCAAAATACTCCTAATAGATTTACTTATCAATGAAAGTCAGAATTGTTCCAAGAAGAGCTCTGGCTGTAGTAACTCGGATATACTAAAGTCTTTGATAGTCATTAATGTTTTTCCACCATTCTTGCAAAGTACCAGTGAAACGAAATGCAAACTTAGACAAAATATCATGTAAAGGATTATTCAGTCGAGTCATGTATAGATCTATCCAAGCACCAAATTCATGCAAACAATCTCTCCATTTCTTTGGAGGAAGATTATCAAAGGTGAACTAAGGTCCTGAAGTAGGCTTGGTCTGAGCGGTTGGTTGAGGTGCTGGTTCAGGTCTGAAAGGTTCAGTACCTATAGATTCTGCTTCATTTATTTGTGGTTTAACTTCAGTAGGTTTAGGCATAGTCATCAAAATTTTAGATAATTCTGATAGAGTTGTGCTGAGGAATTAGAAGATGGTTCAAAAATCTATTCAGATGATAACTCATAGATTGTTACAGAGACTTCAAATGTTAGGACAGAGGCCTCAGAACAAGCTTCTGTATTATCTGACTGGGTAGAGGATCTTTTGTAGTAAGTGTAGGTGCAAGAGTTGCTATGAACTCTGTCTGAGGTACTTTGTCCTTCCTAGTAGAGGTGGAAGGTTGAAACTTTGGTGGAGAAGTAAGAGGTGTATGGATCTGTAATGATTTACTCCATTAACTAACTGGTTCAGGTTTAGTGAACGAAGGTGATGGCTCAGGAATTGGTTTGGCTTTGGCTTTGGCTTTGGCTTTGATTTCTTAGGTTTTGTTTGATCTACCTAAGGATAAATATACTGTCTAATCAAAGGATAGTTAAACTTGAAAACCTTTGAATAGTCAGGTTCTTCTAGATACGTCTAATACATAGGAGTTATGTATACTGGTTGTATTTTTGGAAATATTGAATAGTATGAGCCATATATAGTTTTAGACTGTGCATATTGCATATCAATTTCCATTTGTTGCATAATTCCTTGTATCTTATTGATTTCTCTAACTTTGATGTTGAAGTCAGGTACAAAATAATGTGTAGCAATGTAATGTCGAAGATCAGCATCAAGTTGTTGGATTTAAGCTTTGTAAGATCGATATATTTATTGGATTTGCTTGGAGATCGTGTCAACTTTATATTGTGTAGCATTAGTCTATTGATTGATTCCATCTAGCTTAGAATCAATTCTTTGAAGAACTTTGTTCTATGCTACTACATTTAATGTTTGCTAGTTAAGTACTGCATTAGAAGAATTTGAGACAAGTGTTCCTTGTGAAATGATTCCTGTGGCTCGAATATAAGGGCTAGAGATAACCCTAGTTGTTTCATCAACACTCCTATATAAAGAAGGAAAGTCTTCCTCATATGGCTTAACCATCATGCAAGGTATAGGAGTAGGAGTCATAACAAGAACTTCTGGCTTAGATTGACAAGTAGAAGATTTTAGCATCTCTCGAAGAGATCTTGGTCTGAATCTTTCTATTTGTAGGCCCATAGATTTGCTAGAATCATCTAGATTTGGATCATCTTTACGTGGATGATATTGTTGAGAAGGCATACAATGAGGTTTAGGCTTTTTCTTCTTCCTTCTCCTTCTGGCATATCGTTTGTTGTCATCATCACTATTTGAATCAAGATTGAGACAGACTTTATAGTCGAGTTCACATATAGGTGGGTCAACATCCCATACAAATTGTCCATGATGATAACTGACATAGACTAGATCTCTATTAGATTTGAAATAATGGATCAGAGGACCAGATTTACCTTCCGTATGAAAAAATACAAGCTGGATCAGAAATATAACCCCAGATATAAAAGGTCCAGATGGATCTTTGATGGGCTTTACATAGATGGATTTCACCATTCTATCTTTTAATGTCTTTAGAATCAGAGAAGTGGTTGTATGAAAATAGTGTCGATGAGGCACTTGGAACAACTTTTGGTAATTAGTAATCCATTCAATAGGCATTAACTTTTCAAGTTCTTGGGTTGGTAGTTACTTCGAGATATAGATTATAGTAGTCTGATCATTGGAACGATCAACAACTATGTAAAGAGCATCAGAAGTAAAATTTGAAAAGGTGAGGTCCAAAGCATGATTCTATAGGTGATAGATTAGTTGGTGATGTAAGGTAGCCATGATGGTTGTAGGATCTTGATTTGCTTCAGTGATCTGGATCTGAACTTTCAAACATTCAAACAAAGTGGGATCATCCAACCTGATATTGAAATTAGGAGCTATTGTCAGTATGACACTTTCATTATTGAGCGTTGTCAGTAAGGTATCAATCAAAGCATTCTGGTATATTGTATAGGAAGTGTCTAGCAAAGATATCCTGGCTATAGCAGGTATTCCCTTTCTTCCATAAAGTGTGAGAACAAACCGTATAACTCCAATATGTAGATGTGTATGATTGTGCTCTCTGCAGAGAGAGATAAGCTCCTTGGGGAATTCAAGCTTTACATAATGTTCTGTTGTTGTAGATATGAGGCCATACTATTCCAATTTGGAATTCTGGATTATTTCTTTTACTTTTGGTCAAAATGTAGACAAAATAGTACACATACTTCTTGTCCAAGAATGATCACGAGAATATATAATGTACGGACTCAACAAAGGTAAAGAAGACTCACAAACACAATTTTTTACACAAACATGGGTAATCTCTACAAGATTTTCTATACGATTAGATAAAACATGCTTTACACTAGAAAGTAGACTAGGCATAAACAAAGTAAAAGATAAATGAACAAGGTCATTTGGTATTGTTTCCATTACTTATAGGCTCTCTCCCTACTCACTCTTATCAAGAGACGATGTTACCACCAGCTAAGACATGAATATGGCTCTGATACCAACCGGAGACCCTAAAGGGCACACAGGAACAACCAATTAACCAAAACAACACCTTTAAGAAGACCATTGACTAACTAAATTTAGAATGTAGACAATTGAAATGACTAGTAGACTAATGTGGAAATGGGAACCTTATAACTATCAATAAGTTCCAAGCATGATAGTTGAGACTTAAAAGCCCTTCTATCCACGGGCACAACACTTAGCTTTCCTTTTAGGAACCTTACTCTCTCACAATACCTTCTCCCTTTTGAAACAATAGTCACAACAGTATTCACACTCTTTCTCCGTTAAACTCTAATCTCACAGCGGAATTGTTTTAAAAGCAGTCACATACTACCTTAAACTTTCTGATACACAAGATCCTCAGAAGAGGTGAGTGTAGAGCATATTTGTCTCTATACCAAGACAGATAGTAACATTACTCAAGACTTAAGCTTTCAGGAGAGGGAGAACTTAGAGAGAATGGAATAATAACATTACTCAAGACTTAAGCTTTCAAGAGAGGGAGAAATTAGAGAAAATGGAAAACACTCAAACTAAACTTCATTCAAACTTCTATCTAAATTTTTACTGTGACGCCCTAATACCCCCTGGGAGGATACGGGGGCGTCATGTAGACAATATAACATACATGCATACAGAACCAAAACAAAACCAAAATATATGAAACATTCATCATGAAATCTCAATAGCTCCAAGCATAAGCAATTCGGAGGAAACATACATCATAATACACTTAGCTTAATTACAACTTGTTCCAAACCAGAACCAGCCTGAATTAAGATTATTACAAACTTTGACATAAATCCAGAGACATATACATCAAAGACAAGCCAAAATTAAACTCCAAAAATACAATTTTAACAAAACAAGACTCAGACTCCATTAGTCACTATGGTTGACTCGTCCCAGTCCTTATGTCCTTCTCTCTGAACCTACACGGGGTAAATCCACCATGCTAAGCATATAGCTTAGTGAGTAATAACTAATCTATGCATAATCTGACAACTAATTATACATAATCATGATATATTAGAAGCATACATTAACATTTTATCAGAACGAACAATTCAAAAATATTATATTAGATCTCAAACAGATTGTACAAAAAACAAAACTGAGTCTTAAAGGAGGTTTATGGGTATAAACCCTTCATATTCAGAACACAATTTCTTTGTTTATATCAGAGTCAGACAGAAATCATAATATAAGATCATATGACTGTTAAATCCATTTATAAAAGCGGGTAACAGGACATATACAAGAGATACCATGATTGGTATCAGCAGGAGAGACATATGTCTCGATATTAGGAGACACCGAAGTGTCAATACAGGAGACACTGAAGTGTCGATATAGGAGACACCGAGGTGTCAATAACAGGAGCAGTTGTAGACCCTTCTAGGCATGCCTATTTACCCACGACTTGGATTTGACAGTTTTAAAACCAAACTAATTCATTTCATGTCCAACATAATTAGCCAATCATGGCTTTTATGCTAAAAATTCAACATATCAATTTGAAAACTTTGCAAATCATTCAATAGACCAAAAGCAGTAGCAAACAAGACAGTCAAAGCAATACTATCAAATTTGACCATCTAAATTACTTACACAAAATACGATCTAAGATTACTTATAAAAGCTCCCTTATTGTTTATTGCCTCGAAGTCCTAGCAATATCTGGAATCGATCTAAGGGTTAAACATTCAATACAAACATATATTACTATTGTACATAATTATGAATTCAATTATGCACACTCATGTATATTGAATATGTATGATGCATGTTCATGACAAAATCCGGGTTTCCTATCCCTAATCTTATCACATTATCGATCATGTGAAACTATGCTCAAACTCTCAATCTAGATTTATTTCATACTTAACTTTCGGGTCCACCTTGCTCAATTATTATCATCAGGTATTTGAGTTAATTAGGTAATACTTCCTTCTATAAAGTTGTCCCTCTTTTTCTTAGGTTTCCAATGATACCAAGTTCGTCCAATTTGGTTTAGTATACTAAATGTTGTACTCAAAAGATTTCAAGCTATTCTTGAGCTTCATCAAAATTCTTATCTCAGTTTCAATCAAATTATGAAATTCTTAGAGGCAGAATTAGAATTTAATCTCTTCATACAATTTGTATCCTTATGTCTCTAGTTTACTTCAAATTAATAATCATTCCATTCAGATAACTACAGAAAAAGTTATGCATAAAATACCAAAGTATATTTAAGCTGTTAGGAAACGTCGCCGCAGCGAGTCAAAAGTTCGCCATGGCGAACTTTCCAGATAGCAGAATTCTAAGGCATTTCTTAAAAGTTTAACTTTTACAGAAATCAATTTCTTTGAGTTGGTTGCGGCAAACTAAAAAGAGTTGGCTGCGGCAAACTCTATTGCGCTAAAAACATTTTCTTCCTCTCATTCTTTTCCCAGATTTTCTCACTTCCCTCATATTCAATGAACACATAACACAATAAAATCAATTCTTCTACTTCCATTTTAGATTATCACAACTCAGACAATTCAAATCTATATTCAAACACTAAAAACTGATGCATACACTTAAAATCATTTTCAGCTTTCTCTCTCTACTGTATCTTCATCCTTACTACATTTGATCAATATAATCACTTCATTAACTCATCTCAGTATTAGAACCTCACTAAATTCATTTCCTTATCCTTACATTCATTTCAGATCACTTCAAAACCATGCATGCATGTATATATTTACACCAAAAAAAAACATCAATAACAACACTTACTTGCTACAACAAAACTCTAATAGTAACCTTCGGAGGAAGCAGTAACAATTCTTCAGCAGTTAGATTTCGGTGATGAAGGTTTGGTGACTTTCAAAGAGCACTCCCTAATCCGAAGAACAACCAAGCTTCATCAATTTTTCCCCTATAACACACATACTCACGTGTGTTGCTACCACGTGCATTGCTTCCAACTTGACACATGGCTCATTTCATGTGAGCCATTTGTCATGCACATAAGGTGCTACATGTCATTAATCCATTTCCCCCTCTCTCCTTTTTTTATCCCAAAATTCCTAAAATTCCCAGATATTTTCCAAAATATTACTAATAATTTCCAAATAAATTTCCATCACCTATAAACCAAAATTCTCACCTTAATTAAAATTTTAAAACCAATTACACCCTGAATGTCATGAATGCATGCACAAAAATTGTATGTGACCAAAATGCTTATGCACAAATAAGCAAACATTCAAATATGCAAAGTATAAAATGTACTGAATTTTCGTAATATTCTAACCCCTAATATGGGGCGTTATAAATCTTACCTCCTTAAGAAATTTCGTCCTCAAAATTTACCTGATCTGAATAGTTGCGGATACTAAGCTTTCATGGTTTCCTCAGGTTCCCACGTTGCTTCCTCAAGTCCATGATGTTGCCAGAGTACTTTTACCAAAGGCACTGACTTGTTCCTGAGCTGTTTAAATTCTCTGGCTAATATCAAAACTGGCCCTTCTTCATAAGACAAATCTGGTTGTACTTGAACTTCCTGCACAGGAATCTTGTATGAAGCATTGGACCGATATCTTCTTAGCATTGAAACATGAAACACATCATAAAGCCTGGCCAATTCTTCAGGCAGGGCCAATTGATATGCTACTGGTCCAATTATTTTTAGAATTTCATAAGGATCAATGAATCGCGGACTAAGCTTACCCTTCTTTCCTAACCGAAGTATGTGTTTCCATGGTGACACTTTCAAAAATACTTTATCACCCACTTGATACTCAATATCTTTCCTTTTTAGATCAGCATAAGCCTTTTGCCTATCACTGGAAGCTCCCAATCTTTGATGAATAGTCTGAATCTTCTCTTCAGTATCTTTCATAATTTCTAGCCCGATCATCTTGTTTTCACTTAACTCAGTCCAACATACTGGGTTCTACATTTCCTACCATACAAAGCTTCATAAGGCGCCATACCAATGCTCATCTGATAACTATTATTGTAAGCAAACTCCATCAAAGTTAGATAATTATCTCAACTCCTGGGAAACTCTAACACACAACCCCATAACATATCTTCTAATATCTGTATAACTCGTTCAGATTGTCCATCAGTTAGGGGATGGAAAGCAGTACTAAACTTAACCTGAGTACCCAATGCTTTCTATAAATTTTTCCAGAATCTCGAAGTAAATCGAGGGTCACAATCTGAAATGATTGAAAATGGTACTCCATGTAGTCTCACTATCTCATTCACATACAAATCTGCAAGCTTATCTAAAGAATAGTCAGGACGAATAGGCAGAAAATGAGCAAATTTGATAAACTTATCTACAATTACTCACACTGCATCATGCTTCCTTTGAGTGAGAGGAAGTTGTTGGAGTTATGTAAATATAGTGCCCTAGAAAGCAAGTGTATTTACATGTAACTTTATCTTCTTCAGTTACAGTTT
>JANZLF010000008.1:33251480-33261569 GCA_026546835.1 Erythroxylum foetidum | reverse complement strand
AACCTTCTTAAGTATCAGTGGTCCAGTATTTAAAATACTGGCCAAATATCGGCCGGTACCGTAAGTTTTAAAACATACAGGAACGTTTTTGCCAAAAAAAAATTACAAAAATACCCCTAAGTGCTTCTGCCTCCTTCCCTTTGTATAATCAAATATATTTATTTATTTATATTAAATATGGTGCTTTTTTAATTATAATTGTTAATTATATATTTATTATATTAATTAACAATACAAAATTATGCCTAAAAATTATTGCTAATTAAATATATTTAAAAATAAAGATCATTATTAAATCAATTAAGTTTCATAATATTGTTATATAATTATGTGTAATGACTTTTTTGTGAAGATGAGTAAATTTTAAGTTTTAAAAAAATTAATAAATCATATGTATATTATTTTTTAAATTTCACTACATTAGTATAAAATAACAAAAAGATTACACTAGGGTAGGCCACCCTATGTGAGTAGAATCCGAACTTATCAATTTTCAATTTAACATTAATTTTTAAATTTTATTTTATTTTTAGATATAAAATATTGTTATTGTTAACTTTAATATATAACTTACATTAAAAAAAATCTAACTCCTTTATCTAAGCATAAATTTAAGATAAAAACTAAATGATGTCATTCATATTATACAAAATATTTGAATACAATTATTTAAACAAAAAGTTAATAGTATTTTTGTAATTATTTTTATCAAATTATTATATATTTGTATGAGCGCAAAAACATCATTTAGTAGTTTTATAGATATTTAAAAATTGATGTTAATAAAAATAAATATATTATTATTATAAAATTTATTAGTAAGATTTTACGTAAAATTATAAAGTATACATTAAAATATACTAATAAACTGTTTTATAATTTTTAAAAAATTAGTACTGATATTGACATGATTAAGCGCTATACCAAAATCTAATCCAATATGAATACCAGTGCAATGTTTATAAGTTATGACGCTTCCTAAACAGGAGCGTTACGCTACGCACCATTGACTTTTCAAAAGAATATTGAAAAGTAAATACAGGCAAGGGAGTGTATATCCGATGGCGGTGAATGTGGGCCAGTCAAGTAAAGTATTGGTGCAACGTGGCCTCATCTAGTGATAGAGGAAATTAAAAAAAAAAAGTAATAATAATACAGGTAGTAGGAATTAGGTTGCCTTTATTGTTGTATGGATAAGTAAAATAAATTGCAGCTAAATCTGTTTTCTGTCTCATTCATGCAGTTGATAGTCGTTGCTGGGATACTGATGTGACCGCTAGTATTTCATAACGATGAATTGAAAATATGTTAAACTAATAATTATATATACCTTGCACTCTTGGATTTTGTTAAGTTAATTAGTTGGGGAAAAAAAAAAAAGTTAAGCTTTGCTCTTTTCCTGCTGTTCTTACTGGGAGTGTGGGAGACTATACCTGCGCTGCAATTGCACGCAGAAGGAGACTCGTTGTGATGAGGACTGAGGAGAGATGACTCGTGGCTGGCGTGTGGTGGCCACGGGAAGGTTTACTCACGAAAACATATATTTTATTATAATCTAAATTAATTGATTCACGATTGAATAATTAAGTTAGTCGCTTGATTATAGTTTAGACTTTAATGTTATGATTTATCTCCATATAAATAAAGGAGTTTACTTCAAGAGAATGATGAATTTTATATCATGATAGTAATTGACTATCGATAATGACACTATTAAATGAATCTAGAATCGCGTATGTTTGTAAAGAATAAGTACGTCATTTCTTTAATCTTACAACATACACTTAAGCATTCGTTTATTATGAATCATAATCTTGATGAGTGGTGAACTCATATGTGTTTCATTATAATTCTTAATATGATCAAAATGGATTTTTTCAGAGTATCAATCCAGTGTTTGCATGTTGGAATTATTAATTAAAACATGTATCAAGGAACATTCACTCAAATTAAGAGGTTATAATGATATCATCACTTCTAGATGTTCTATGGAGATTGGTGATTCAACTGGCGCCAGTAGTTTGATGGATTGACTACCTATCAAGTCTTAACACTAAGATGAGATCTTGTGCATTAATCATCATATAGAGTGAAGCGGGAGATCTAGAAGGAAAAACTAAAATAAGGGCAAAAAGATAATTTTATCCTTTATTGTGCGGATGGCTATAATACGATTCATAATAGAGTTTGCAATTGGACATCTATTTTGAAACATGTGTTCTCATAATATTTAGTGATTCAAGTGTTCAACTAATTATTTTTAATGGAATGACATTTGATTAATAAATTGAAATTAATTCTAATGAGAGTAAAATAATTCCGGGCTTATTAAAGCTTGAATTATATAAGTTCAATTAGATTCCCCACTTGGCTTCGAGGAAAGGTTATCAGGCCAAGTAAGAAAAATAAACAGAGGTTACCAGAAAGAAAATAAAAAAGAAAATGACCGAATTAGATTCAGAATAATAATACCAGAACAATTTAATTAAGAGTTAATTAAATTAGGTTTTAAGCCTATGATTAAAAGTTGAGCTTACACTAATTAATTGTTAATTAGAAGTCCAAAATGAACATTTAATATTAGGACAGATTTTGGTTTGATTTGATTAATTAGATTAATTAAATTGATACATTATTTGTAAAGACAAGAGGAGGGCAAAACTGAAATCTACAATGATGTAGGTTTCAATTTTATATAGCTAAATGGATAGCTGCACATTTAGCATTGAATTGCTAAATATAAGGTGGGTTTTTATCATGCTTCATCATCATTAAATATTTTAATGATGTCCTCATTAAATGGTTTAATAGTTTTATCATTAAATGGTTTAATAGTTGTCATTTAATGTTAGCATGTAGAAAAACATATAAACCTTTTAGCATTCTTTTGATTAAAGAAAGAGGTAAAGCATTTGTTGCTCTCTCTCCCTTCTTTCATCAATTAACCAAAAATGAGAGGGTCTTATTTTTGGTTTTTGTCTTTTTATGTAGCCATATTAAGCAAATGAGAATGTATCATTTATTGGTCTCTCTTTCTTTTTGATTAAAAGAATGAAGTGGTGCATTGGTTGCTCCTCTCTCCTCCTTACTTTCATGAGCTAGTCGAAATTAGGAATGAGAGTGTCTCTTTTTGGTTCTTTCAACTAGTTGACAATAAAAGGAAAAGCTCTACAATATTTCTTCTCCTTTCCCACCAAAAGATCTTATTAACCAAGCTTTCCAAGGAGAAAAAGTGGTAGATCAAATTGGTTGAGGATATAATAGCGAGGAGAGGATACAATAACGAGGAGTCAAAGTTGTAGCAAAGGAGTTGGTAAATTTTCAATCATGTTCTTATGTTATTTATTTTCATAATACCATATCATATATGGATTAAAACATGTTGATTTGGTTATCATGCTTCCGCTACATTTTGATTTCAGAAAAAGTTTTTGAAATCTACCGTTTAGCTAAATCTAGTATGATATTGTTTTTTGATCCAACAAAATTCACATTAAAAGAAGAGATGTGATGGAATTGATGTAGAGAATGCACCAATTAGGCAGTTGTAGGAATGTGGATATTCTGTCAATTGTTGGAAGTTTGAGCTTCATGGCCATCCAAGTGATTGTGGAAGCTTGGGGATTAAGGTGTTTATGTCACACCACTCTAGTCCAAGGGATAATAGTGGTATTACCTCTTCTGAAGTTTCTACTTAACTAATTCATGAAGATTCCAAACCTTGTTAATCTCTATATGATTTTGTCATTCTCACTACTAGGGTGAGTCTCCATTATTTTCGTCCTAGTACATCCTGGAATAGAAATGTTATTAAACAAGTCCTTGTTAGTGAGAGCATTAGCCACTACACTATCATAATGGATCAAAGGTTTCATTACTTGTGTGGAGATTTGTTTTTGAATAGGCCCTATAGCTAGCCACCTGTCATACCAGAAGTTGGTGAACTTACCGCTCCAATAAGACTTATGATTTCAACCTTACTTTCTCTCTTATTAAGATTTCTTCTTTCATCCTAAAAATTCTAGGTGAAGGTATATACCTCCATATGTTGGTATTTTAGAAGTAATAACCATGAATCCATCTAGTCCATAAGGGTTGTTTTTCTTTACATAGCCTCCATATCCTTTTAATCATCAATGTGGTGTTCATGATTCGAATAAAAATGAGATTGAGACCACCTGCTATTCTTGAACATCTTGTTTATCTGTTTGGAATTTAATATTGGTATGGCCATGTGTGCTGCCCAAAACATATTCATTGATGCAACATAGATGAAATAAGTTGCACCCTCCCTGCTAGAGCTTTTCCAAGGGGATATTCTAGCTTTGATTCTATCAATAAGGAAGGATAACTCTTTATAACATAATCTTAAGTGAGAGATGGCAATTTCAAGATACACTATTAGTAGCTATTGCATTTTGAAACTTGTGGATGAACTAATGCTTTGTTCCAGGTGATTAGAATTTTTGAAAGATAAATTGCGCTCTTGGTATAATTTACTTCAAGTCCAATGATTCTGGTGAATACTTTCATAGTTGTCACTAAGGCTTTAATGGAAATTGGATCTGCATTAGCTAACAAAAGTAAGTCATCAGCAAAGTATAAATTAGAGATTCCAAGTTTCTTGC
This sequence comes from Erythroxylum foetidum, assembly GCA_026546835.1. Classification (NCBI taxonomy): domain Eukaryota; kingdom Viridiplantae; phylum Streptophyta; class Magnoliopsida; order Malpighiales; family Erythroxylaceae; genus Erythroxylum; species Erythroxylum foetidum. Next base: position 33,256,941 of record JANZLF010000008.1, on the reverse strand, counting down.
ACTTTGAATGATATTTGAATTGTTTACTCCTTTCAATGACTCTTTGAAGCAGTATATTAAATACTTCCATTGCTAATGCAAATAAATAAGAGGATATGGTGTCCCCTTGTCAAATTCCCTTATTATTTTTGATAGTGATGGATGGCTGGTCATTAATCAACATATTAAATGTAAGAGTGGTTATGCATTGTTTCACACACACATTCACACACATTCTATGAACATTGAAATAATAAAAAATACCTTTATTAATCATAAAATGATTTGTACAATAAGTGCTAAAGGTGACTGCCTTTAAAGTGCTTCTCTAATAAACTCCCACTGGCACTAAAGTATAGGCATGTACATGTGACACAAAACTCTTTTAAGAAATAGGCTTAGTCAATGGATCAGCTATATTTTGATCGGTAGGAACTCTCTCTATCTTGACATCATTTCTCCCAATGATTTCTCTAATCAAATGGTAGTGTTTGAATACATGTTGGGACTTTTGATGAGACTTTGGTTTCTTCGCTTGTGCTATAGACCCGTTGTTTTCACAACACAACTACATTATGTCAACATGCTTAGAACCACACCAAGTTCCATGATGAATTTCTTGATCCAAACCGCTTCCTTTGCTACTTTTGAAGCTACAATGTACTTTGCCTCTGTCATCGAATTTGTAGTCGTCTCTTGTTTGAAATTTTTCCAACTGACTATACCACCATTCAATGTGAATACATATCCATACTGAGACCTGGACTCATCCATATTGGATTGGAAACTGGCATCAATATACTTGTTTATCACAAGATGACCCTCGTTAGGGTCTGACTAGTATCTGCTCGTAACACTTAGAGCATACGATACATCGGGTCTAGTACATAATATAGCATATATGATTGATCCTATAGCAAAAGCAAAAGGAATCAAACTCGTGCGAGTCCCCTCATCTTATGTCTTTGAACATATAGATTTAAAGAGTGTAATCCCATAAATCATGGGAAGATAAACTTTCTTGGACTGCTATATACTAAACCTCTTTAACATCTTATCTATCTATATAGACTGAGAAAGACCATGCAACCTCTTAGATTTATCTCTATAGATCCTTATCCATAAAATATAAGTTGCTTCCCCAAGATCTTTTATAGAGAATTTCTTAGCTAACCAAATTTTGATTGATTGTACAGTAGAGACATCGTTTCCTATTAGCAATATGTCATCAATATACAATACAAGATACAGTACAAGAAGCACGATTGCACCCCCCACTAACCTTCTTATACACACAGAACTCATCCAGATTTTGTGAGAAACCAAACTCTTTGATTGTCTCATCAAATTGGATATTCCAACTCCTGGATGTTTGCTTCAATCCATAGATAGATTTCTGAAGCTTGCATGCCTTTTCTCCATCATGGATATGAAACGATCAGGTTGTGTCATACACACATCCTCGATTAAGTTTCCATTAAGGAAAGCCGTTTTCACATTCACTTGTCATATCTCATAATCATAATGAGCGGCAATGGCTATGAGTATCCTAATGGATTTAAGCATAGCTACTGAGATAAACATTTCATTATAATCAGTACCTTTGCCTTTAATGATAACCTTTAGCTACAAGCCTAGCTTTATGGGTAACTACATTACGCTTCATGTCAGTTTTCTTCTTGAAAACCCATCTACGCCTTATGGTTTTTATCCTTTCAAGTAGGTCAACCAAAGTCTATGCTTCGTTTTCATACATGGAATCTATTTTGGATTTCATAGCTTGAAGCCATTTGTCAAATTCTAAACTCTTCAAAACCTCTTCATAGGTTGTAGGCTCATCATCTTCTATGAGAAATAGGTCGCTAAGTTCACTTATGAGAAATCCATATCTCTCGGGAACATGACATATGCTACTTAACCTACGAACTTCTTGTGTGTCAAAAGATTGAACTATTATTTCATCTTTATGAATAATAGACTCGGATCTAGGTAGTAATCTGTGTTTGTTTGAGTATCTTAGACTTTCATAAGTTCAATTTTGCTCTCACTGTCTTCTCTTAGAAGAAACTCTTTCTCTAAAAAGATAACATGTTTTGAAACAAACAAATTTTGTTCTGAAGTGTGGTAGAACTGATATCCTATAGTTTTCTTAAGAAATCCTACAAACAAACTCTTGTTAGATTTAACTTCAAGCTTATCTGACTGAATCTGCTTAACATAAGCATGACAACCCCAATATTTCATATAAGAAAGATAGGGTTTCTTGTTAGTCCATATCTCATATAAAGCATCATCAACTGACTTGGATGGGACTCTGTTAATATATAAACAGTAGTTTCAAGTGCATACCTCCAAAAGGATTTTGGTAAGTCTATTAAACTCATCATAGATCTCACCATGTCTAATAAGGTTCGATTTCTCGTCTCAGACACACCATTATATTGTGGTGTGTAAGCTGGAGCCCACTAAGACAATATTCCATTATCCCTAAGATAATCCAAAACTCTTAGCTTAAGTATTCACCATCTCGATCCGATCGAAGTGATTTAATAATTCTCCCAAGTTGTTTCTCAACTTCATTTCTGAATTTTTTGAACCTTTCAAAGGCTTCAGACTTGTATCTTACAAGATACACATACTCATATTGAGAATGATCATCCATAAAGGTAATGAAGTATATGAAACCACCTTTGGCATATATGGACATTGGACCACATACATCAATATGTATTAGGTCTAAAAGTCTACTAGCTCGTTCACCCTTTCCCTTAAAGGGTAACGTAGTCATCTTACCTAAAAAGAAAGATTAGCATGTGTCATATGATTCATAATCAAATGACCTTAAACTAGCACATTTGTGTAGTTTAGTCATACGTCTCTCACTTATATGGCCAAGGCGACAAGGCCATAAGTAAGACAATTTCTTATGATCTCATTTTATTCTTTTGTTATTAATGATATTTAAAACCTGATTAGACATATCTAGTATGTATATAATATTCCATTCAAATAAATTGAACAACTTACTGAAATTTAAAGGGAATCCATCTTTATTAAGACTAGAAACAAACATTACATTCTTAGTCAAAGCAAGTACCTTGCTAGATATGTTCCACTGAATAGACTTCTGTAATTTAGTCATATCTTAGCCTATATACCACTAAATTGGCTAACTCAAATTGGAGATTAAACTAGAGACATATATATAAAAACTTTATGAAGAATACTGCTTCTAAGATTTTTGAATTCTGGCTTAAAGTTGAGTTATAGTTTTTGTCCTTATTTTTGAACAACCTATAATGTTTTAGGTATAACTCTTGGAATAATTAACCAAAATTGCATGAAATTTATTCTATTAAAAAATTAAGACATGGGGGAATGAAATTAATGGATAAGATTATAAACCAATGTGGGAAGTAAAGGAAGAAGAAGGATCAATATGCAATTTTTAAAGTTAACACATAGATCAATTAGATTAAGGCATTTGTGACCAATGATAATAAAACATGTGTGTCCAATATGAATTAAGCATATGTGTGAGTTTAGGGATTCTAAGTTCAAATTTTTCTCCTCTACATTTCACCTTCAACATCCTATCATTTTCATGTAAGAAATCAAACCAATCTTAGATGGAAATCAAGGTAAAAGTTAGGGATTTTCTCTTCACATTTACCTTTTCTTGATTTGATTATGAAGAACTGCAATTTAAGGTTGGAAGTGGGATTAAGAAGTGTATTTGTAATGTTTCTAGTTGGTTAGTCAAGCAAAGCCAAAGAGGAAAGGAAGGAAAGTCAATATAAGAAGACTTACTTTGTCAATTTTAAAGTTTGGGACTTCAATTAGTTGATTTCTGTATATGTGTATGTTTGATTGGATATAAAGATTCATTTGGATATGAAGAGGTTTATGGGATGTTGCTTTGGTGTTATTTTAGTGTTACCTTGCATAGGATTAGATGAATATGACAAGAGAGTATTGAGTAGTGGAATTTTGTCTAGGGTTTGTTTGAATCAGTCACATTGTTTAAGTGATAACTCAACCTATAGACCTCCAAATTGTGCGATTTTAGTTGAATATGAAATTTAAGACATAGAGATAAACATCTGCAGAAGTTATTCTGACTAAATTCCGACTTTATGACCTTGTACATTGAGATCGAAAATGGTCACATGATGTTGCCCCTATTTTGGAGCAGCTTGTGATATTTGGTCTATATCTCATGATTTAGAAGTTAAAATGGTGTAATTGTTAGTGATATAGGAACTAGAGACAAAGGAGAACAAATTTATAAAATACCTTAAACCCTAATTCAAATGTTACCTATATGTATATTAAGGAACAACTAGAGTCTGTCATATGATTTGCTTCTGGACTGATTGGTTGCTTATTTTTAGACCACCATGGGCTTAACCCAAATTTATTTGAATTTATTTTTGTTTTTTATTTTTACAAAATCTTATTTGAAATTTTTGAATGTTTATAAAACTTTTGGAACGCCTAGAAATAGATGAAATAGGACTTATTGAACATTGGAATATAAGATTGAGTACAATGCATTCCAAAGAAAATTTACATGTATATAAATTGTTTGTATTCATTCATTACTCATATGTGTATAGTATAATTATACAAGTGTGATTTTGATACCTTTCTAACGGTGATAAGCCATGAATTGCATGTATGAACTCAAATATAAATTTTATGACTTGAAATGTATATCATATGATTTGTTAATATATGAGTTGTGAAATTTGCAAATGGTTATAGGAAATGTTATATTTCCTGCTCTATTGTCTTGGTTATGGATAAATGGGCATGCCTACTAGGATACAATGCAGTTGTTATATTTTGACACTACCATTTTACACAGTTCAATACCTTCAGGCATCTACAGTTTGATACCTTTTGGTATCCACAGTTCGATGCCTTCGGGTATCCACAGTTTTGATGTCTTCATATATCCACAACTCCCATTATCCACAGCCACGAGAATGTGCAGGCCTGTCGTAAAAAGTAAAGTAAATAGATATAAATAAGAAATACAACATGACAACGTGAATAATTGGTATTGATGACAATTTGTATTGATTGTAATAATGAATTGTAGTAATGTACAAGTTTATTGATAATTTGTATCAATGAGCATTAAGTATTGATATTTAGCTTATAAATGTGCATTTTCGGTATATGGATAATATGTTGAAGCATATTTGCATTATGTACTTTCCTAAAGTATGCCATCACTATTTATATTTTTTGTGATGTTTATGAATGTATGAGCTGAGCAGATGATTGCTGTGAGTGGTCATTTATGTTAAGTCAAATCAGACTTCACGTATTAAATAATTTTGAAGACAAACAAAGAGAAATATACAAATGAAAAGTAGATGGACGAATGAGAAGTAAAAAACAGCTGAAGGAGAAAAATCAGCCGAAGTAAGAATCAGCTGAAGAAAAGCAGACGAAAGCTTTACAAAGCGAA
>JANZLF010000008.1:33015866-33031624 GCA_026546835.1 Erythroxylum foetidum | reverse complement strand
AACCAATGAATTTGATTCAATTCATTAATTTAAATTTTGAATTGAAAAGTCAATTTTTTTCAAAATATAAAAAATTCTTTTTCCAAATATACACGTCATAAGTTTAAAAATTACTACAAAATACACACACATTGATTACATACTATTTTTAGTTAAGGATAAAAAAGTCATATAAAGTAGTTGAATTCATTTTTATTGTGTTCCAAACAATGTAATTGAATTCAATTATAATATTTATACATTCATTCCAAACAGTGTAAATCGAATTTAATTCAATCCCACAAATGTAATTGAATCTGGTTCGTCAATGAATCTAATTCGAAAGTTTCATGCAATTTTTATTCATTTTTTTCAAAATATACGATCATTTCATTAAAATTAAAATTAGAATTATTAGATGAAAACCTGGATTTCATGTAGTGTTACACTAAAGAATTTCTTAAACTAGATGTGCATAGTAAATTAGAAAAAAATATTGTGCAGGTAACAAAAGAAAAATTCAAGCATTGAATTTCTTTACATCACAAGCCTTAGGATCCAAAGAATGAAGCATTGAAAAAGATAAAAGGCAGCAATTTGGGTTAGTATTCGATTTAAAATCTTTGTTCTTCTTAAATGAAGTTCCTTGGGACAACAAATTCACAACGTTCACGAGGCCATCTAGAAGCAAATGGCTTGCACGGAGAGTAATTATGGATGGAAAGGCAAAGAAGCTTAAGGAAAAAGGAAAAGAAAAGAGAAGAAAATGGAGAGAATTTTGGTTTTTAACGAAAAGTCATGGACGTCATACCTGAAAAGCACATATTGGAACGTCTAAACTAAGCAGCCACTCCCCCTCACCGCCTCTCTCCCACCGTCTTGACTTTCACGTTGTCAAGCAATTAACCGTTACTCAACCCCCTGTTTTGTTTAACTTTTATTGTTCCCATTTTCCAACTCTGACCACCATAAAGTTCCCAATTACATGCCATTGTCCAACTCTAACCACCATCAAGTTATTCTTCGTGGCAGTCACCCACAGCCAACATCAATCATTCACCAACACGTTGCAGCCAGAAGATAGCGAGTTGAGTTTATATCGTAGGCGAGGAAGCTGGTTGGGCTGGAAAATGTAAAAACTTGCAAAATTTGTCTTTCCCGCTGCCATTAATGAGCCGGCCAAGGCTAATCCACTGACTAGGGAGATATAAAAGGCAACATGGAGCCATTAATGAATACTTCAACTACCCTTGAAAGTACTGCAATGTAGATGTCCCTCCCGCACTCTCAACCAAGTCCACACACGAAGATAATGTACCACATTCAATATTTATCATAATTCTATTCCTCTCCATCATCAGAGCCTCTATCTCTGCGTCTGGTTTTTTGTTGTGAGATCTCAAGTATGTGGAACTCGGCGGAGAATGTGGTCGCCAGAACATCGTCGTTTCGGGAGGAGGGAGAGGACGAGGAGGCGCTCCGGTGGGCGGCGTTGGAGCGCTTGCCAACCTACGCCAGAGTGCGGAGAGGCATTTTCAAGAACATGGTTGGTGACTCTAGAGAGATCGATTTAAGTGAGCTGGAGTCGCAGGAACAGACGCTTGTGCTGGACCGGCTGGTGAACTCGGTGGACCACGACCCTGAACGATTCTTCGATCGAATGAGGAAGCGACTTGACGCGTAATTTTATGATCTCTTGTATTATATTATGTATAGCCTAATTGCACTTTTTACAAGCTTCTAACTCATCTCATTATGGAGTTTTAAGGGCCCATATTGGTATAGGAGACTTGTTAGATTACTATGATTATAAGTTACAACTGTTTCGCTACGTAGTATTACATCAAGCATGACACAGATGACCAGACTGGTACTATGATTGGCTATGCCCGGATGAATGTTGTTGGTATAGGAGACTTTTAGGATCCGATTCTTGGGATTTCCACTTGATGGGATGTGAAGCAACAAAAAATTGCCCTCTTGAACAACATAAGAGTACATTGGTCTTATGTTTCTCATTCAAGACCGTATACGTTGTTCTTAAGTCTTGAAACTTTTGTTGGTTTTAGAGTGGCTTTGGAATTGCCGAAGATAGAGGTTCGAGTTCAAAACCTGACGGTTGAATCCTATGTCCACGTCGGAAGTAGGGCACTTCCAACCATTCCCAACTTCATTTTCAACATGACTGAGGTAAATAAACTGTGTGTTGATGTGCATGTTTTTTCAAGTCGATATTGCATTTACGTTTCCGTCGTAGTCTAACGTCATGTGTTCTTCACTTCTGAAAGGCGTTTTTAAGGAAGTTGCTAATTTATAAAGGAAATAGATGCAAGTTAACTATTTTGGATGACATCAATACAATTGTCAGACCTTCAAGGTAATATTTCGAGTCTGGGCTAATAACAAACGGTGAATTTTGCTTGTTGCTTTTTGGTCTCAAGTTCTAAGTATCATCCTGTGCTTACTAGATTGACACTGCTATTGGGTCCTCCAAGCTCTGGGAAGACAACCTTACTCTTGGCCCTTGCTGGACGTCTTGAACATAATTTGCAGGTGATTGAAATTTCTTATCATTCGGCTAGCTGTTTAGAGAAAGTGTTATCATAGAATCGTCAAGGAAAGCCATCGGTCGAAATAGCACAACAGAATTATTCAAGTTAAAACTGTGCACTATACGCTATTATGTCTCAGCGTTTTGTTTCTGAAAGCTATTGCTTTCTTAGTAGAGATGATGATGATATTAGGATAGAGGTCAAGTATTACATGCTCCTCATTGATGCTTGCCCATGTGATGCTTCGACCTTTGTGCTTTTCAACTGTCTTTCTCTAGGAATCTCATTATCGTTGAAACTGTCATAAAGATGCATATTCTTGTTAAATGATTTATGTGATAGCTCCGGATTTAGTTCTTGCTTATTTTTAAAATTTTGTTTTGAAGATTTCTGGGAAAATTACATACAATGGACACAGTCTAAACGAGTTTGTTGCTCAAAGAACGTCAGCTTATGTAAGTCAACAGGATTGGCATGTGGCAGAAATGACAGTAAGAGAAACTTTAGAGTTTGCGGGACAATGCCAAGGTGTTGGATCCAAATATGGTAAGATTTAGCAGATCATGTGTACATAACTATATTTCTTTTTCTCTGCATTTTCCCAATTCTAAATGAAATCTAAAACATGCCCTGCTTCTTGTTACGACTTGATACCTAACCGTGGCTTTGGGGCATGCTTATCTTTATACTGATTTACAAAGGCTCATTTCAGATATGCTTTTGGAACTTGCAAGAAGAGAAAAGATTTCAGGGATAAAGCCTGATGAAGATCTTGACATATTCATGAAGGTACCTGGGTTTCACACTTGCATTCAGATACCATTTTCTTGGATAATAGACAATTATTTGCAAGGATATGAGCATGTTTACAATGTTTTTGTTCAGTCATTGGCATTGGGTGGAAAGAAAACAAGCCTGGTGGTGGAGTACATCTTGAAGGTATTCTCCTACAGCCAGCAATTCTAATCCACACAAAAGGACTTTGAAATTGCTTATGTTATCATGCCGTAACACCAATATCAGGCACAACCTGGTCAGGAATTGCAGGATTAAATCACTGCTACAATGCCTTTGCAAAGTGAAATGTGATATTATTTTTGTCTTAGAATAAGGAACTTCCTTTTTTCTGCTTTAGATCATGTATCCACATTTTATAATTACTAAAATGTATATGACAAAGATTTTAGGGTTGGACATATGTGCTGACACATTAGTGGGCGATGAAATGCTTAAAGGAATCTCAGGGGGTCAGAAGAAACGGCTCACAACAGGTTCGCACCAGAAGCACCTTTTGTCCTCACTTTTCCTTGGCTGTTTCTGAATGATATATGCGCATCTATTTACAGGTGAATTACTAGTCGGTCCAGCTAGAGTGCTTTTCATGGATGAAATCTCAAATGGGCTTGATAGCTCAACGACTTTTCAAATTATCAAGTATCTTAAGCATTCAACTCGTGCACTTGATGGGACCACTGTAATTTCTTTACTGCAACCTGCACCTGAGACTTATGAACTGTTTGATGATGTCATACTTCTCTGCGAGGGACAAATTGTGTACCAGGGGCCTCATGATGATGTTCTTGACTTCTTTTCTTCTTTGGGATTTACTTGTCCTGAAAGAAAAAATGTAGCAGATTTCCTTCAAGAAGTACGTACTGAAGTATTATGGTGTGAATTTCTGGTCTATGATTAGTTATTTTTTCTCTAACTCTTCGTGTACAGGTGGTATCAAAGAAGGATCAAGAGCAGTACTGGTCTGATCCTTATCGCCCTTATCACTACATACCTCCAAGAAAGTTTGCTGATGCTTTTCGTTTATATCGAACTGGTAAAAGTTTATACGATGAACTAGAAGTTCATTTTGATAGACGTTATAATCATCCAGCGGCATTGTCAACTTCTAGCTATGGCGTGAAGGGAAAGGAACTTTTGAAAACAAGCTTTGCATGGCAGAAGCTACTAATGAAACGAAATTCATTTATCTATGTTTTCAAATTTATTCAGGTATACTATTTACTCTGTTAGATTGCCAAGTCATAAATCAGTTTGTCAGTAATGGAATATTATGATGATGTGGTACAGCCACTTATCATGTTGGTTGGAGTCTAACTCTATTCCGTTGGTTATTCTTTTGATTTTGTTGATCTGTACTATAATGCAGATGACCAAACATATTTCATCTAGTGATAATGTTGTAAAATGGTCCAAACCTGAAATGTAGATCTATTATGAACTGTTTTGCAGCTTCTTTTTGTTGCCTTGATCACGATGAGCGTGTTTTTCCGGACCACATTGCATCATGATACAATTTATGATGGAGGCTTATATGTCGGTGCAATATACTTTTCCATGGTCATTATTCTTTTTAATGGGTTTACAGAGGTTTCCATGCTGGTAGCTAAACTTCCCGTCCTTTACAAGCATCGTGATTTACACTTTTATCCCAGCTGGGTGTATACAATTCCTTCTTGGATCCTCAGCATTCCAACTTCACTCATGGAGTCTGGTCTTTGGGTGGCAGTTACTTATTATGTAATTGGATACGATCCAAACATCACCAGGTAGATAGAACATCCATTGTGGATAAATGAATTCTTTTAGACTTTTTGGAGTGGATTTCATCTTATTGATTTTTATTTACAGATTTTTTCGGCAATTCTTGCTGTATTTCTCTCTGCACCAGATGTCCATAGCTCTTTTCCGTGTAATTGGGTCCTTGGGTCGCAATATGATAGTTTCCAATACATTTGGATCTTTTGCTATGCTGGTTGTCATGGCTCTTGGAGGGTATATCATCTCAAGAGGTACTATAAGCATTGATGTTTTGTCAGTTGATGCTACTTGCCTTTGTCTCTTATATTCGTTTGTTGTGACAGATCACATTCCAAGCTGGTGGATATGGGGCTTTTGGGTTTCTCCTTTGATGTATGCTCAAAATGCTGCTTCAGTAAATGAATTTCTTGGGCATTCTTGGTCTAAGGTTGTAATCATACTGTTATTTCTCATATTTTGCTTGACTAGCAAATGATTGTTTTTGATATTACATGGAAATCATGTACTTTAATCATTATTCCTTGCAACGAGTTCAAATGTCTTCTGAAGAGCTCAAATGTCTTCTGAAGCAAGTTGCGCTCTTTCCCCGGGACATTACTTGGCCATATAAAAGCAACACCATTTGAACTCCTGATATTGGATGAAGCTAAACAATACTAGACAAATGTCAGACCCTTAGGCTTATTGCTTTTGCTGACATGTATGTCATGCTGGGGTCTGGCTTGGATTCTGCATCAAGTACTTCTAGATTTTGCTAGTCTAGCTAAAACTTAATTTTGCTTTCCTCTTTGTTTCTTGTGCAGAAAATAGGGAACACTACTAATCTTTCATTAGGAGAGGCAGTTCTGAGAGCACGTAGTCTGTTTCCAGAGAGCTACTGGTATTGGATCGGTGTTGGTGCCTTAGTTGGATATACAGTTGTACTCAATGTGATGTTCACTTTCTTTCTTGCTCACCTGAAACGTAAGCTGCTCAACATATTTTTGTACTTGTTTACTCAACCAAAATTTTTAGAAACAAATCTATAGAAGATCTAATCTAATTAATAATTCATATTTGCTACACATTTTAGCTTGGGGAAGGAAACAGGCAGTTATATCGAAGGAAGAGCTGCTAGAGAGAGAAAAGAGAAGGAAAGGTGATAGTGTTATTGAACTGAGACATTACTTATATACTTCAGGCTCGTCAAACGGTTAGTAAACTGAATTTTTTCCTGGATTTTCATATTCTTCTGATTTCAACATTATAACTCAGATTTTATATTTGAGCTGCATTCATGGTAACTTATCTGAGCAGGAAAGTATTTCAAACAGAGAGGGATGGTTCTTCCATTTCAACCACTTTCCATGTCTTTCAGCAATATCAACTACTTTGTAGATGTTCCTGTGGTGTGTACATAGCTTCGTCCCATAGACAAATGTCTTCTTTAAAATATTCACCCAGAGATTATAAGTTACTAATCACATTACCTCTTCAGGAATTGAAGCAGCAAGGGATAGTAGAAGACAGACTTCAGTTGTTGGTTAATGTTACTGGAGCATTTAGACCGGGCGTACTTACAGCGTTAGTTGGAGTTAGTGGTGCTGGAAAAACCACACTCATGGATGTCCTAGCTGGTAGGAAAACCGGAGGGGTGGTAGAAGGGAGCATACATATCTCTGGTTATCCCAAAAAACAAGAAACTTTTGCTAGAATTGCTGGTTATTGCGAGCAAAATGACATCCATTCTCCTTGCTTGACTGTCCTTGAATCACTTCTTTTCTCTGCTTGGCTCCGGTTACCATCAGAAGTGGACATTGGTACACAACAGGCAAGTGCATACAGCTATTTACCCTGCTCAAGCTCAGCAGATAAACACATGCATGCTTTTTTTTTGGCGTAACATTCAAAAGCTTGGACATGAACCTTGACTGTTGATTGTCAGGCATTTGTCAACGAGGTGATGGAACTTGTTGAGCTTACTTCATTAAGTGGGGCATTGGTCGGTCTGCCTGGTATCGATGGCCTGTCCACAGAGCAAAGGAAAAGGCTAACAATCGCTGTTGAATTGATTGCCAACCCGTCCATAGTGTTCATGGATGAGCCTACATCAGGTTTGGATGCAAGGTCTGCAGCCATTGTCATGAGGACAGTGAGAAATATTGTGAACACTGGACGCACCATCGTTTGTACAATTCATCAGCCCAGCATAGACATTTTTGAGTCTTTTGATGAGGTAATTGTTTGTTATTATCTGGACTTCTCTTTCCTGAAATATGGTTTCTCTGAAATCAGAGTTCTATTTAAACAATATCATTCTCATTGCAAGTGACAGCAACTGGATCGAAACTTCTGAATTCTTTTAATTATGAATTTCTGCCATGTGAAAGTTAAGACAGCTGGGATTACTGGTTGATTATTTTTATTTATCCTCCTGTCTCATTTACCATGACAGCTTTTGTTTATGAAACGTGGAGGGCAACTTATATATGCTGGTCCACTGGGCCCTGAGTCACGTGAATTAATAAAATATTTTGAGGTCAGTTTCGTTCAATTAACTCACATACCCAATATCTTGATAATTTTTTGCGGTAGCTATTCAATTAAATGCTATGCAATTTTCTTTTGCAGGCTATTGAAGGAGTGGCAAAAATAAAGCCAGGGTATAACCCTGCTGCATGGATGCTTGAAGTCACTTCTTCAACTGAAGAACAACGTCTACGAGTAGACTTTGCTGAAATTTATCGAAAATCAAATCTATTTCAGTATGCCATTCTTTGTTGATGCTGATTCTACATTTTTGATTGGCATTGGAGTCTGCTTTATCTAATACTACTGTCCTCTCATGTTTCAGACGCAACAAAGAATTGGTTGAAATTCTGAGCAGGCCAAATAACAATACAAAAGAGTTGAGCTTCCCAACAAAGTATTCTCAATCATACTTTGGCCAGTTCTTGACTTGTCTTTGGAAGAATAATTTGTCTTATTGGCGATACCCACAATACACGGCTGTGCGTTTCTTCTACACAGTTGTGATATCAGTAATGCTTGGGACAATATGCTGGAGATTCGGTTCAAAGAGGTCTTCCCTATGATCCTTCTGAAAAGTCATTATCATATTAGCTCTTTCAACAATATTGGATGTTTGTGACATCGGGACAGCAAAACTTTGGATAAAAATATTGATGATTTTCTCATCTTTTTGGGTCTCTGTTGATAGGGTCTTTTCTCTTAGCCTAAGTTAGATTTCTGTCATTAGAATATCCTCCGTCTGAATTTGCTTCTTCCAGGGACAATGTGCAAGAATTGTTCAATGCCATGGGATCCATGTATGCCGCAGTCTTGTTCATCGGGATCACTAATGGTAGCGCTGTTCAACCTGTTGTTTCTGTTGAAAGGTTTGTCTCATATAGAGAGAGAGCTGCAGGGATGTATGCAGCCCTGCCATTTGCATTTGCTCAGGTTTACCACTGACCTTGTTCCCGTACCTGTCTGTAATGAAAGTCCATTCTGGGGATTCAAAATTCTGCTCTCTTTTATCTGCAGGTCGTTATTGAGTTCCCTTATGTCTTTGCACAGACGATTATTTACTGCTCAATTTTCTATTCCATGGCATCATTTGAATGGACTGCCTTGAAATTCATCTGGTACATATTTTTTATGTATTTTACCATGCTATATTTTACCTTTTACGGAATGATGACGACGGCCGTGACACCAAACCATAATGTGGCTTCCATCATTGCTGCCCCATTTTACATGCTCTGGAACCTATTCAGTGGCTTTATGATACCTCACAAGGTACTTATCCCTCCCTAAGAATTCACAGTACACTTTTGTTTGACACACTTGTAGAATTGTCCCATAATAAAAATTCATACAACTCTTGTTCTTTTCCATTTACTCTCAATGTCAATCAAATAGCCTCTCTGTCTCTCTAGCAAAGCTGCCTAAAAGTGAATTTTACAGTTTTTCTCCTCCTCCCACCATCATAACGTAGTCTTACAAACTTTGAACAGAGAATCCCCATCTGGTGGAGATGGTATTACTGGGCAAACCCCATAGCTTGGACTCTATATGGCCTTTTGGCATCACAATATGGGGATGATGTTAAACTGATGAGGTTGCCAGATGGGGATCACTTCGCCCCTGTAAGTCAGGTACTGAAAGAAGTGTTCGGTTATAGGCATGATTTCTTGGGCGTAGCAGGTGTTATGGTGGTTGGTTTCTGTGTGCTCTTTGCAGTGGTTTTTGCTTTTGCAATAAAATCCTTCAATTTTCAGAGGAGATGACTGAGCAGAACAAATTTATCGAAGATTCATGATATAACTCTTTATGTTTTCCTCGCATATATAATCGTTTGCAGCAAATCTCAAAACGTCAGTGATGTACATGAAAATTTACAGGAATGTATAACTTGTAGCTTATATATTAATGTATTTTTTTTCCCTCTCTTGCAACGCCATTTGAATTGTACGGTTTCCTGGACAAAGCTTGTAATTGAAATGACCCCATCCAAATCAATGGTAGAGGTTCCAAAAGAGAAACCAAAGCTTGGTAGATATGGACATTGACTATGAATTATTCAATAATAGGCAATTAGTTCCCCCTTCTCCTGCACCACTCTTTCTTCTCTCTTCTCTTCCCTTCATAGGGTGTGGCTTGATGGTTGAGAGCGGGGCTTGATTTTGGTTAGGTCCCAGGTTCGATTCCATGCTAGCCCCTCTTGTAAGAGCCTGAGACAGTCGGGGTTTTACCTGTAGATAGAGAACTAGTTAGGCCCTCAATGATGAGGTGCACCCGTTTGGCCCGCCTGTGGGGTGGTGTGCCAGTTGAGCCCTCAAAGAGGTGTGCCCGCTTGACCTGCCTATCGGGTTTCCTCGAATCTAAAAAAAAAAAAGATTAGATTTCTTCATAGTGACATTATCTCTATATTTATTATCATAATGCAAGTATTTTTAAAGTTATAAAAATTATATTTATTTTCTATATCCTAATATTAACGAAACATTGCTATCAATAAATGAGAAAAATGATTTTAGCATAAATATAAATCTTAAATTTATTTCTCTTCTTTTATTTGTATTATAGGATTCATTTTTAACTTTCTGGTAAAAAATTGAGATTTCCTGTCAAAAGAGGATCATTTAAAGACTTTGATACATAATTTTTTTTTGTGACAAAAAGCTTCATAAAGTGTTGTTTAAAAACTTGTTTGGACTTTAAAATAATAAAATAAGTTGCACATATTTTAATGAAGGTTTAGCCGATTAATAATTTGATAGTTAAACAATTAAAAGTCTTTACAATTCATTTCTTGGAAATTAAAGAAATATTATATTTCTAAAAGTTGAGGTCATGTTTTACAAGTGTTCCAAGAGAGAAAAATTTAAGATAACAACTTACACCTAACAAAGAATTACTTGACTCTGAAGATTATATCAACAAACCAACAAAAAGGAAGTAAGATAATAGACCACTGGAAGAACAATCGAATTCCGTAGCTCCTTATGTTTTTAGATGGTCTTGTATTCTTCAAGAGGAAGCTAATCCAGGGTTGTAGAAGGAGCAGAGTTGGTTGATCATCGGTTTCTTTTTGATCCAGGTGCTTGATCCTTAGCCCTTTCTTTGCTTTATAAAAGCCTCAAGTTTCTTTCTATCTAAATAGAATACTTATCACTGCCAAACGTTATATTATATACTATTTTGTCATCCTTGGTCATTCTCCTTCCTTTGCTAAGCTTTTCAAAGGTTTATACAAATTTGCAACAAGATTGAATGTTGTTCTATAAGTAAGCAACAAAGTCACAAAGAGAAGAATATGTGAAGTAAAGTTTCTTGATGAGATTTGCGAAGGCAACACTATTGGGGAGAGTTAAGAAAACTCGTCTTTTCTAGAGTTGTCAGTCTTTGATTGAAGACTAGCCACATAGGGAAAGAAACTTTAGGGACAACCAGATTCTTCCATGCTAAGCTATCTTCCAAAGTTGAGGGCAAAAGATCTCTTTGCAAAAGCAATTAGTGAATTGACCCGAGTATTGTTTAACTAACGATATGGATCCTCACCTCTAGGCTAGGTCTATATTCAAGAATGGAGTTCATAAACATGAAGTAGCTATTGGACTAGTCAATCCCATTACTGATCATATTTATCTTGGAGCTTTTAGAGAAGAGGCGTTTTAGTCTTAATAGAAACTTCATCCTATATAGGAAGCTTAACTTACTCCAATTTTTAAAGCATAAAGAAGCATTCTTGCCATTGCCAATTATGTATATAATGTCTTAATATAGCAACTCCCTTAAGAGGAGCCGTGACATAAACCAAGAGGAAGTAGATTTAATGCAAACCTCCCCAAAACTTGTGCCTTTTAAGAAGCAGATATGTATCCATTTAACCTATATAACCTCCTTATTAGTTAAAATTCTCCATATTATTTGTTTTTCCTATAAGGACTATGTTGGTTAATGAAACTAGGAAAATGTTGAGGCGTTCTTCATTATTTGGAGAAAAAAGTTTTGACCATTTAAATTTGCAAATGAATTTTTGTTTAAATTACTTGAACATAGACACCTTTTCGACATCTTCTTAAAGGTTTTGATCAAACCTTAAAAAAACAAACCGAGAAGATCAGTAGACATGCAGGGAATTGTGGATAGAGTTAATAAGTTACAATTTGCGTATAAAATAAAGAGACTTGTTTTACTAGTTACAAATTATTTTCTAAATTTTCTATAATAATGGTGACTATTCCTTGAAAGATATTATTTTACTAGGGATTGGTAGTACAAGGTAAGTAAAAGGAGGATCCTTAAGTTGGAGGTTTATGATTAAGGATAACCATATGACATGGTGTTTAGCTCCTACAGATACTATGAAATGATTATACTCTATTAATAGGTTAATTAAATAGCACTTTGAAGGTATGTAAAGCAGATATATGAGTGCATATTGATTTGTCCTCATCTTTTGAAAGGAGAAGCAAGTCATCAACAAATGTAAGGTTAAAAATTCAGCTTCTTCTTGGTGCATTTGGTTACTCAAGAAAATAAATCTAAACGTGTTTTATTTGTTTTGAATTAAACTTAATCGATTTTTGTTATAAGAATTGAATGAAAGAGAAGAAAGATAGAAAAGAACTTAAGTTTAGCTCCTCTAAAGCTATCGTACTAAAGAGAGAAACTAAATCACACACATGAGATCTTGATCTTTCTTGTTTTTGAAAAAGAAAAGGAAACAAAAATCCTACTAAAATCATCTAACAAAACTGCATAATTTGACTAGGAAACAAAGAAAATAAATCTGCCTAATTTGACTAGGAAATTAAAAAAAACAAATTTACCTAATTTGACTAGGAAACAAAGAATAATACTTGAGTGGCAAGTAAATAACTTTTCGACCCTTTTCTTAATTATTATCTTCCTAAAATAATACTTGAAGTTGCTATTCATCTTAATGTTATGGTCAATCAAGTTGGCAGGCTTTTCATTAACCAATATTCCATTAGGTGTAATGGAAATTTATTGATCAATCTAGGTGATAAATACATTAGGAGAGCCAAATGCCTTTAGATATGAAAAATGTAGTTAAATTGTATTGAATCAAAGACATTATGGAAGTCCACTTTAATAGCACAATTCTTATAGGATCTTTTCCTACTATAACCCTTAAATAATTCTTGTGCCAACAATATATTATTATCAATCAACCTACCTTTGATAAAAGCCCACTGGAACTTATTAATCAGAGGCTTTAGGACGAGCTTCAATATGAAAGCAAGTAGTTTGACGGTCGCCAGCATGAAGTCAGAATCACTAGTAATTGCCGGTCAGCCATATCGTTCCCAGGCCTTGTACACACCGCCCATCACACTATGGGAGCTAGCTATGCCTGAAGTCGTTACCTTAACCGCAAGGAAGGGGATGGCCAAGGCAATTTCCACCGCCTGTCCAGGGTTGGGCCCTGGGATTTGACGGTAGACTTAAAAAGCTAGAAGAAAACATGTACCTTTTGATACATACCGTTCAACAAAAATAATCATTAATACTACTTATTCAACAAATTGGATTGATTTATACGGATTGATTTTCTGTTACGATAACCACTAGACGATGGGGCCACATTTTCTCGACCGCCAACATACTATGGTCATAGTATGAACAGTCTTATGAAGAATGTTGCAACAAGAGATATGCTTCAAGTATTTAAGGGAGCTAAGATTATGATTTTTGGGAATAAGAAAAATGTAGGTTTTATTAATTTCTATTAACATTTTCCTTTTTTTTAAAAAAAATAAAACATGAATTACTACTTCTTTAATGAAATGCCAATATCTTTGAAAGAATAGAACATTTAGACCTAGGCTGAGAGACTTACCTCATATGTCTGAAGTCTTTGAGGGAGCTAGGATTATGATTTTTAGGAATAAGACAAATGTAGGTTTTATTAATTTCTACTAACATTTTTCTGTTTTTGTTAAATCTAGAACCTTAATTGTTAATTCTTTAATAAGATGCCAAAATCTTTGAAAGAATAGAACATTTAGACTATTTAGGCCAAGTGACTTACCTAGATTGAGCTCAAAGCCATCTTTCTTAACATCTTTCAGCTTGAAAGTTTAAAAATGGATTTTGCAACTTCATATTTGAATTGGTTAGTGATAAAATATTTGAGCAACTACATTGATGAATTATCATTGTCTTAACAACTAAGAGTGCTTAGGAAAAATTTATATGCTTTTGCATGGATCTCATTTTCAGTTTGAGTTAATTCACCATTTTATTTAAGTGAAGAAGTTATCCTATTGATGTTCCTTTTAGTAGATATGGACTTTTGGAAGAATTTGAATTGTTTAACACTTAGTTTCAATTCTAAAGTTCATTGAATTGTTAAGCACTTAGTTACCTTTATTAAATTATAAATCAATCTAATTCACTCTTAAGTTCTTCAAAGTTTTATGTCGTTTTTAACGTACAAAACATGTAAGAATAATGAAAAATATGAAAATAATTAGAGGAGGTGTGGATAACTAATACTCCCCTGATAATAGGAGATTTTATCCTTATCCAATGTTTTTAACATACATCTAGTGCTAGTGAAGTCTTTTATACTTTAATGCACTGAGGTGATTTTTCTTTCATAGCTATGGAACTCCATCAAATCTCAACTCAAGTAAAAAAAAAATAGAATCATAAAGTTAAAACTATGAAAACAAACTTAACTAATAATGAAAATCCTACAAGCTACTCAATCAAAATAAAAACACCTAAGTTTTGGCTCCTCCTCTTCATCTTCCTCTTTCTCACCTTTATTCTCTTATTGAACAACAACTTCTTCTTTTTCTTCAACTTCTAGCTCCTTTCCACTCCTCAATGTTATCATATTCAATTTTTTCGTCAAATTTGGCTTGGCATATCCTGATAAATCTTCTTGTTGTTCTTCAAAAGTAAGCTCAGGAAGCTATCTAGTCAAAAGTCCTGCATTGTGGAAAGAGGCAAATAGCTCTATAGTTTTTGTTTAGGTTAGCCTTAATTGTAGCAATGAATTCCATCAGGAACTCTTTAAAATGTTAAACCTAAACTTACTATTGTTGTTACAAAAATATAAGTAAAACTTAATCATTCCATACAAAATCGAGATAGTTTCTTTAATATAGATTATGAGTATTCCCATATTAGATGTTTTAAGGTCTGCTCCCTATACAATTTGGTTGCTCCCACATATAGTTTGATGCCTGACATTCATGATTAGAGTGGCCACCATCACAAATATTGTCACAACCCGATACCACATTGGCTCATGACAACCGTTGCATAACTGGGCTAAGGAAACTATCGGTATCCTTAATCCAACTATGCAAGATTAACTGAATATCTTTTTTTATAACTTTGGGCAGCAAAACAACTGTATTTTAAAAATCCCAAAACCTGCAAATAATTTCAAACACACTTTTCTATTCACAACCAACCACAACTTTAGGATTTTAAAGTCCACTCATGACAATCTCAACAATAGTATTGAAAGTTTATACATTAAGTCTTTTACACCAACAAATAGTCAAAAGTTAAGTTTATATAATCATAAATTATATCAACACATCCAAACTAATAAAAACAGTAAAACAGTTCATGAGCCACTATACAACAAAAATGAAAACTAAGAAACTACTCACATGTGGTAAAACCACGAAAATGTCAAAAGACCACACGAGCCACTTAGAGCTTCAAACTCACTAAATTAACCTGCATGGTTTGAAAGCAAAGGGGGTGACTATACTAGATACTCAGTGAGCAGGAAAAACATATAAAACAAATAGAATTTGATCATACTAAGACGGTGTAGATAACCTATAAAGTAAATATACATAACATAAAAACATATAGGCCTAACCTATACCTCATCATATACTGGTTAGGAACCACATAGGCCCAGCCTATTAATTACCCATCAAATGCATAAAAACATTAGTTGTATAAATCAAATATCGTCAGAAAATAAATATCATAATAAGTCAAAACAATTATGTGTGACACCACTAGTCGGCCAAACTAATGTGCACACCCATCGATTATCGGTGCTGGCTCGACTTTCATCCGTGGTGAGTCCAGACTACAGTCGACAAAAGCGTCTGACCTTAGGTGATGACCTCATCCAAACCCTAGGTGTGGAATCACCCGCGAGTCTTGTAGAAAAGTGTC
>JANZLF010000008.1:32931230-32957539 GCA_026546835.1 Erythroxylum foetidum | reverse complement strand
TAACATGCTAATTAATTCCTCAAAATCATATCATAATCTATCAATGCCTCAAAAATTCATTTAATTCATGCTTAACTCAAGACATTTTTTTATAATCATCAAATTGAAGGAATTTGCTAACACTTCCTTCTATAAAAATGTTCCTCATTGTCTCAATTTTATAATGACATCAAAATCATTTAATTTGATTCAATACTACAAAAGTTATACCCCAAACATTTCTGGACTGTTCTTATATTAAAACACTATCATGTGCTTGACTTCTATCCAAAAATTGACACTCTTAAAGAATGAATTAAAATTCAATTCCATTAGAACATTTTTAGCGCTATCTCTCTAGTTTAATCCAAATCAAGAATTATCACATTCAGATGACTAGAGCAAAAGTTATAGGCTAAACACTTTCAGCTTTGACTAATCCAAAACTGAACACTAAACTCAACTTCAATTCAAAAATTGAAAGTCTTAGGGGCTGAATTAAAATTCAGTTCCTTCAGATAACTTGTAATTCAATGTCTCTAATTTATTTAGGAATAAAAATTAACTCAATTGGATATCTACAGATCAAGAAATCTCTAAAATACCTAAGCATGTTTAGAAAAATATCCAACTCATACTCTTTAACTAATCCTCTCTCTTTGATTCAATCACGCTTTTTCAACTTAATCTCAAAAATCTTCAATTTTCATGGAGAGGTAAAGGAATGTCTTAGAAATCCAAAGTTTTAAAAATAAGGTCAATCAGATGTAGGACAAAAAAATTATAAGCAAAAGAATAAAAAAGGGTCGGATCACCCTCGCGAGGGAACCAAGTTGCCCTCACGAGCTAGTCGCAAGGCGACGAGATCGCCCTCGCGACGCATGGCTGTTGCGAGATGTGACTTAAACCACGTTGCTTGCGATCGCGAAAAATCACGATCGCAAGGCGAGCCAACATCCATGGCGCTCGCGATCGCAACTCCTCGCGACCGCGAGGCAGGCGTCAGTACGCCGCATCGAACGGCTGGAAACCAACTTATGATCCTCTTTCCGACTTTCCGACTTTCCAACTTTCTAACTTTTGACTCAGAACTTCAAATTTGACAAATTTGATATCAAAAAAAAGCTAAAAGGAAGGTCTACAACATCCATGAAGAACTGAAAAACCAATTTGGTCTCTAAGGGAGTCAAAAATCTAATCAAAGTTACTATCCAATAAATGTCACCCTAAACAGTAACAGAACTTCTAAAAATCATAACTTCTCATTTCATGGTCCAAAAATTCCATTCTTTATATCAATGGAAAGATAAAAACACAATCTACCACTTTCATGAAGAACTTAAAAGCAATTTCCACCTCTAACTTGGTCAATTGTTCAATCAAAGCTTTTGTCCAAATTAAACAACATCCAAATTTCAAAAATTCATATCTTTCAATTCCCACATCCACAAATGGCATATTACACATCATTGTATAGCTATGAATCCCTCTATAACTTTTAAGAAGGCTACTTGATCTAATTCAAACCATATCAATCTAGAATTTGCCTCAAAGTACAGTACACACAAACCTACCCTTATGAGCATTTTCAAAAACAAAGTAAAATAAACTTAAATTCGACTAATCATAATTTTCAATCTCGATATCGAAAAATGTCATACTTTATAGCGATAGAAAGCTATCAACAAAAGCTACAACTTTCATAGATCATTTTATCAGCATCTGCCTAGATCAACTCAGAAAAATTTACAAAGTTTCAGATCAATAATGCAATTTTCTGCTACTATTCTTCTAAAAAATTTCAGACTTTTGATTCTCCAAAATTTAACACTTTCACTATTCATTTCTTGATTTTTAATTCCATTCAAATCAACACTTTTCATCACCCACAACACAAACCTACACAAACACCCATTTTCAACCAAAATAAATGTTCATGCTTTACCTTCAAAATATCATTTCAAAATCTTGAAATTTTCTTTTCTTTGCACATGAAAATAAAACCACCAAATCTTCATTTAATCTCATTTAATAATTCAAATTTTCCAAGAAAAGCTCGAGGTCCAACATAAAGTACTGTCATCACTGTCATAATCTGATATTGAGCTTTGAGCTGAATCATTTGTTTGTTTCCCGAAACTTCCCGATTTACTCACTTTTTCATCTTCAGTTACTTTTAAGCAAGTAACTGGACTTTTACTATGTAAGACAACCAATGCAACACCATTCGCTATTTCTTCTTCGTTACCATATTCACTCTCAGAATCATTCTCACTCTAGGTGCTTGTGAAGGACTTTCCTTTTCTCTTCTTCAAAGTATTAGCACATTCGGATTGAATGTGTCCGAAGCCTTAACACTTATGACATTAAATTCTCTTTACCTTTCTTTCTCCCTTTTGAGTATTGGTTTGTTGTTTAAAGTTATTGTTCAATGAGCTCCTGCCTTTTTTCTCTCTTCATCCACTTACTGAACTCTCGTGTTAATAGCTCTATCTTCTCGTTCTCGTTAGATTCATCTGCAAAGTCATTCACGACTTTACCAATCTCGGCTTGCAATTCTAATCCTTTCTTCTTCTCTCACTTACCTCTTAAAAGATTCATCTTAAAGTTTGTAAGGATTCCTGACAGATTATCAATGTCGTGGGCCTCCTCTATTGCTGTAATTTTTGGAATAAATGTTGGAGGTAGCAATCTTAACGTTTTCTTGACTAATTTCATGTTGGAGTATTTCTTCCCCAAATGATGAGCCTAATTTGCTATATCTCGCAATTTTTTATAAAAGTCTCTAATAGTCTCATTCTCATCTATTTTCAGCTCTTCAAATCGCACAGCTAACATCTGTAGTTTCGACGCTATCATAGATTTTGACCGTTCATGAATAGTTTGCAAAGCATCTCACACTTCTTTTATAGATTCACAGGCTAATATTATTGAGAAGCATCCCTCATCAACAGCACTGAATATTGCATGCATTGCTAGTGAATTTTCAAATGCATTTTCTTCTTCGACTCTTTTCCATTTAGATGAATCTTTCTGAACTGCCTCTCCTTTATCATTAGTGATCATCGGATGCGTCCACCCATGTACTACAGAATGCCAAGCTTTTGTGCCCTGAGCTTGGATGAAAACTCTCATCCATGATTTCCATGTAGAATAGTTAAAGTTGTCTAACAATGGTGGTCTGATGATTAATGCACCCTCTCTTGTGACCATGTTCTCGAAACTAGGATCTGCACTAACTTGCTACCAAGTTCTAAATCGGTGATCTTTCTTTGATACCAATTGAAAAATCGAAAGGGGTGGTAGTTTTGCAAGCTTCCCAATTTTATCGTGGATGTTTCTAGCACAAATGAAAACAAAAACAATAAAAATGAAATAATAAAAACATCATAAAGTTGGTAAAGCAGTTCAGTATACCTTGCCTACGTCTGCGAGGCCCTCACCCAACTTAATCACTTTCACCGAAGTACAATAGATTTACCCAAGGCTTTACTGAGCCGACACCACTCAACTCTTGGTACTATCTCTCAACCTCACTTTCCGTGAAAGATTTTCACACCCAATAACATGATCGACTCGTGTTAACCTCAATAGAGAATTTTATTTAACACTATTTTTAATTAAAAGACAGCAAAAATAACTCAAGTGATGAATCAATTAAGAATAAAAAAAGAAAACACTTGAGACAAAAAAAACAACAACTTCTCTATGGGTTCAGCTCCTTTGAAATAGATTAGAAAATTACCACCACAAAACATAAACATTTATCTGCCGAAACATTATAAGCATCAAAGGCCAAGGTTGTCCAATTTTCTCGTTACTATAAAGTAGACCAAAGAATCTTATTCACTCCACTGGGAATTATCCACGCCAATGCCACACAAGCACCAACGAGTTTAAACCGTAAATCAATTACTATAACCACCGCAACTCCAATGGACACTGGCAATTAAAAAAAACAGCACTGGAAGTAACGCACAAGAGTTGTCTGGAAGCAAGTGAATCACGCAACTCCAACTTACGTCCACTGCATCATTGATATATAACTCACACCCAGAATTCACTTCAGCTATTTCATAAAGACATGCACGACCGTTGTTTTTTTTATTCAATAAACAACTAATGCACACCACACCTGTTACCCACTCACGCAAGATTCACTTCTACAGCCGATTAATGCAACACCCTCTGCACCTTTAATTGCTAGACACCCATGCAGCATATGTCCTAGCACTTGCCCCACGCGCAACACTAATATATATGTTCAACTATTCACCACACCATCTTAAATTGTCGTAGATACACACAAGCACTTGACCAACTGAACAATTAATTCACGTTAACTCTAAGTCACACACACACACACGTCATCTCAAGTGTAGCGTACTCACGTTGGTGATAGTCTTCTGCCGTGGATACTAGATGTGCACAAATTTCTCACACAATCAGAGTCCCACTTAAATTCAAACATACAACAGCCTCATTCTTTTTTTAATTTCAACAATCCACAATTTTTAAATCCCACTGCAATTAAGATTTTATATGTCCAATTAAATTGTCAAAACTAAATAAAAGATATATATAATATATCTTAACAAACTATTCTTGTTTGCTTATAAAATGATGAACTTTGGCAGTTAGCAGTTGAAATCACATACACATGCACATGCCCTGGCAGTCTAAGAGAGCGACATTATGCATCTCCCTCTTTGACAGCTAGTTCGACAACATGAAAAAGTATAAGACTATAACCAGTTGTGTCTAAATGGTCAGTTTATGTTTTAACTATTTTGTTATTCCCAGTGTCGTGTCCTATATGATTCTATACATACCATCTTCTGGGCATCTGCTTGCAGTAATGTAAAGGAAGATTACGAGCAAGAAATGCTATATCAGAAGATCATTGGGCTAATGACCGAGTCCTTGGGCTTGACACAACAAGATGTGAAGTAGTTGAAGCCCAAAAGTGAAGGTAATGAACCACCGCCACATATCTTGCAATTGGATTTCCTATCAGTGTCCAGACCCAGGTCATGCAATGGGCTTAGCTCCTCACACAGATCCTCAATTGCTCACTTTGTTTCTCCAAAGTTGCAGCACCAATGGCCTCCAAGTTCATAAAGAAGACTGTGGGTGGGGTCCTGTACATCCACACACACGCAGTTGTAGTCAACGCTGGGGACATGATGCATATTATCTCCGGTGGAAGTTTTAAGAATCCACCGCATCAGGCGGTAGTCAAGACGAAACACCACCTGATATCCATTGCATACTTCTATACCCCACCCAAGGACATTAAGGTATCACCACCAACAAAGTTGATTGACTCTAATCATCCTCTACTGTACCGGCCAGTTACATGGAAAGAATACCTCGATGAAAAGGCAGCAGAATTGACCAATGCCTTGGAGCATGTAACCCATGTTGTTGTCTCCGTGTTGAAGTGAATTAATTTCTTGGCTGTTGCATAATTTAGCCTCCATAGAACGAGTTACACAGTACCAATTGCACAACTTCATCATCTACTTCATTGAAGTTAGGCATTTCATGGAAGTAGGGCGACTTACTTTAATTTGAATCCATAAAACATCAACTGCACGAGCAGGACATCGCTCTAAAGCCTCCTATCCTTCACTTGCCAAACAGGGGTTGCGAAGGGCTATACATCTCACAAAATATTACTAAACATTTAACGTTTGGTAGTTACAATTTTGGAACTTTCAAGGGTCTTCCTGTGCTCTTATTTTATATCTTCTACCATGTTTTTCCCTGCTACACAAGTTAAGTTAGGTTTGGCACAAAACTTCAAGTTTTGCGGTTAACCCTCAACCGGGGATGCGGTTAGTTACAGTGTGCGGAAATGAAATGAACAAAACCTAAGAAAACCTGTACTCCTACTAGATAGACATAGGCTGTAGCAGTTGGTCAATATGAACATCAAACAATCGTGCAAGACCTCTAAACCAATTCGTATTCAGTAAGGCGACGGTCATCAATCACTCACTTCCAGAGCTTAACGCACTTGTCATGACTAGCAGAAGCTACCACACCAGTAACGCTTGATGCTGCTAAGGATGACACTAGTTTTTCATGAGCAGTCAGTGTCATTGTTTTGTTTTCAGCCATGCTCCATAGTTCCAGAGTCTGAAAACAGCATTTCACAGTGTGTCAAGTCCAATGAGTATGACAACACTAAACCAATTCCATGTACATAACAACTCCCACTTTCTCTGTCACACAGAAGGGAAATAAAGATTATCCCTAAATTATTCTCACAAGCCAAGTTGCAAGCTGCTGAGAATTTCAGTTCAACGAGAAAAGATATGGACTGGATATTTGAACTTAATCTTATGTTGCAAAATCAGTTGCAAAGCTATATGGTGTAAAGCAAAGTAGTGATAACTTGCCTCATAACAGCCAACAACCAATAAAAAAGGATAAGTTGGATGGAAGACACAAGTGTTAAACTTGTTTCCAGAACAGTTTAACTCATGAACGCAATCCCCTTTGCTGCCAGAGCCAATCTTCCACAATCTGACCGAGTCATCACTCACAGATGCTAAATACTCACCAGAAGGTTCCCAGCATACAGAATGGACAGGGTTTTTATGGCCCTATAATTAGCAAGATGGAAAACCCAAATACTGGGTCAGCCACTTCATGTGAACGATATGGAAGTAGTATACAACTACAAGATACAAATCTTATGGAGAACTTGCATGTATACTCAAAGGATAATAAACATGATAGAAATCCTCTAATTTTCACAAATACATCTCAATCTCATATGCAAACTCATTTGGAATATTAACATAGGTTTTTTAATGCTCTAAGCGTTTTACCTGAAATTCAGAACATGTTAGGAAATAAGAAGTGGATTATAGCGGCTTTTTGAGCAGTGATCAAGACAGGTTAGATCCAGAAGAAAGATGCTTTGGGAGAAGGAAGTGGATTTAGATTAATTATGCAGACCAAATGAAGGATCATGGGCAGCAACAAATAAAGAAGTTTTGTAAAATTACTATTTTGTGCCGATAGTACCCTCTCATGTAAAGAAATACAAAAGCCATAAAAAAACGAGGAATACAAGACCTAAAAACATAATAGTGGCAGAAAGTACATTAAATAACTCCAAATTCAGAATATAAACTGTACAATACTAATTTTCTCTCCCATTAGGCCAATTTGAACTGTGAGATCTTCCCTCCCTTCTTAAACTCCATCTCACCCTCACTAGCAATTAAAAATGTCCGTAAGTGACTTACTAATGTGAGATTCAATCCCAAGACTTTAACCTCAAAAGGCACTGACAGTAGGGTGGACTCTTAGACCAAACACCTAGTTCATAGTAATTTCTATTTGCAAAAGGAACACCAGGCAAAAATTCAACTCAAGTATTAGCAAGAGCCAAAATTGAAACCTAAAAACTATAAGCTCCAATCACAATTGCAATGCACACAAACTACAATAATGTGAGACCTTTACAATCACTGAAGCATGCATAACAATCTATCATTTGATTGCTTTTCACCAATTTAAAGTTGGTTTTAACATGCAAATCCAATAAAAGTCTTCCGAGTTTGAAAAAAACTAAAAGGGAACAATAACCAGAAGTTACAAACCTGCAATTTAATCCTGCTACTTGAGGTTTCAACATCAAAAATAGTTACCAAATTTTCAGATGTAGCTGCCAGGATACGTCCAAATCGAGGTTGAAATCTCATCAGGGTAGCCCCAGACTGTAATATTAAAAAAGTCAAGAAAAAACGTAACTGTGATAAACCAAGGGTTCAAATTTATATATTATTCCTCCCAGATAGGAGTACACTACATTCTATACCTTGAACACCCCTGCGCAGCTGCCATTTTTTATATTCCAGTAGCGCATCTCACTATTGTTATCACAGGAACAGATGAGATCCTCTTTAGTAGGGTGGAAGTCTACAGACGTAACAGTTGTGGAATGTCCCATAAACGTACGGAGTGAAAAGCCAGGCTGCAAATTAGAATGAAGTTTTATAACTAGAAAAGAAGGGGCATCAGAAGAACTGGCTCATGGTTCCACAACAGTTGTACAATTTA
This sequence comes from Erythroxylum foetidum, assembly GCA_026546835.1. Taxonomy (NCBI): domain Eukaryota; kingdom Viridiplantae; phylum Streptophyta; class Magnoliopsida; order Malpighiales; family Erythroxylaceae; genus Erythroxylum; species Erythroxylum foetidum. The sequence goes on along the minus strand of JANZLF010000008.1, from coordinate 32,949,478 downwards.
TGTACCATTTGAAGATAAACAGTTATCATATTACGGTATCCTTCAATCATACAGTAGATTAATTTCAAAATTCTACTGTTTGCAGGCAAAAACAAATGTTTGTTAAAATCTACCATAAGTAGACCAATATTACTAACATTATCAGATTCCCAAACCCTAACAGTTTTATCAGCTGAAGATGTAGCAAGCCTTGACATGTTTGTGCTGAATCGAACATCAGTAATCCATTGAGAATGTTCCTCAAGGGTAGACTTCACTGTAAAAGACTCTGCACACCACAATGTAACCTGTAGTACATGACCATGACAATGACAATTAAAAAAAAAAAGAATTGTTTGAAGAAGGATTTAACATCTCCTGCACCAGTTTTTTTTAAATGCATTTATGACATTCCAGCAGACTCGCATATATATAATAGTTACCTTCTTATCATGCCCACCAGTAGCAAGCAATTTTCCATCTGATGAGAAGTCACAGCATTCAACTTTACTTGCACTTGCAGGAATATGCCGGATCTCCGAAAATGTAATACCTGTCTTGGAAATAATGTCAAGCTCTAATGGCCAAATACAGAATATATAAAAAAGATTGGAACTTGTGTAAAAGGGGCATGAACCAAAAACTATATTTTAAAGAGAGAAATACTGTTACTACTTATTAAAGATGAGCAAAATGAAAATTGATTTATGAGTGACCACCATTAATGTTCATACTCTGGCAATATTAGTTGCACAAACCATACCAGATAGTAATCAAGGATATTGCCAATATATGCAAACAAACAAAATCTATTAATAGTTTGCATCCATTGGTAAATTTTCTTCATCTATTGACTACTTGACATTGTAAAGTCATAAATGTCAACTAATTGCATCTTATTGGTAAAAACACTCAATTATCATCTGTAAAAATTAGTGAACTGTGTCCATCTCTAATAAACAGTTTTGCCTGTATCCCTTCTTGACAATTTAGCTAAAGAAAAAATCATCTCTCCATCCCAATTTCCTAGGTGTGGCTGATTGCTTTATTCCATACCAATGCTTAGTGGATGAAACAGATCAGTCAATCCATCTCTCCATCCCAATTTCCTAGGTGTGGCTGATTGCTTTATTCCATACCAATGCTTATTGGATGGAACATATTAGTCAATCCAACTGGCACGGTCATTGATACGAATCAGTTACACAGTGAAAACTGGTAAGTAGAACAAGTTTTAGGTAATTTTTTAACTCCAAACAATTTGTTCTGATTTCATCAAAACTGGGTTAATTAGTTAAACCTTCACCTTCTAAGTGTTCTTACAGTACCGTGGTCAGACTAATAACGAAGTTATACCTTTGGTGACATCTCCAGATTGACCAACTCGATCTCTAGGATCTGCCGCATCATGTGAAAAGAAGGATTCTACATTCTCATCTAGAATCTTATCATCCACAAACCGATCAATATCAGCCTGCATTTAATAGTCTCAATCATCCAACTTTTACATGTAAATGACAACCACAATTTGTTACCAACCAATCACATAATGAGATATCAGAGAAACTATCACAAAATTGTAAAATTACACAAGTATGTGAGTTCTGCCAGTATTAGTATAGAAGTAAATTAGAAGCCAACAATCAATTTCCCTCCACATCTCCTTAGAGGACAAATCAATTTACATCCTCTTTGACAACTTTTTGAGTTTAAATGCAACAAATTCCAGAGGTAATTAAAAATATATTATCATTGACAAACATATACTAGTATGAAGAAAACAACTGGCTTTGGAAATTATAGATTTCAGAATTTCAACTTATTTTGCCTTTTCAAACTCAAAAAAACATCAGGTTTTATAGTTGAAGTAATCTCAACAATGAAACATCAAACGTTTAAAGCCCTTTGTAAGCACAAGGTATTCAGAAAACACTATATTTGCTTGTCCCATCTTACATCAATTAACAAAACAACACATTTAAAGGTTAAAATATTAGTAGCAAGCTTAAAAAATGGAAATTTAGAAGGTCAAAAATGCTGTAGAAGATAAATTATTTTGCTAACCAACTCATTTGCAGCTGATCCAAGGGAACCCAAGCCATCAGATCCAAACATAAGCAAAGGTTTCGAGGATCCACCACTGTGTGACAAAGGCATAGACATAGCATCTCCTGGTGTGTGTGTAGAAGGTGTTGATGGAGAACTTGGAGATGGTCCAGCGGTGTTACCAGTCCCCGAGCTATTGGCAGGGCCTGAAGATGATCCCGGTTGCTTTCTCTTGCGTCCAATCTGACTTTTTGAAGCCTTTAAGGAACAGAACATAATGAAAAGAGAACCAAAGAAAAATAATTTCAATAATGTAACTAGTACAGAACATTCATGGCTGAGCATCCACAGATTTGAAATTAAATCCATCAAGTATGCAGATAGGAATTCCAATTTCGGAAAAGGAACTTTTCCAAACAAAAAAGAAAAGACAATGAACAACGATTATCTAAGAACAAAGTCAAAGGAAAACTTTTTAAGGTCCATATATGTTCTCAGCATACAAGAGGATGGTAGTTTTCTTCAAACATTTTACTCGAGTACCAAATATTTTGATGAATGGATGGTCATAGAAATCTGACCTATATGACATTCCAACCGTCAGGCCATTTATTTTTCCTTTTGAAAGCTGACATCAGAAAATCAACAGTTTAAATATAGCGGACCTGTTCATTTCCTTGGAAGGTGCTTGACATGCTGCCATCAATAGTCATTCCACCAGAACCAATAATTTTTTCTTGCTGTGCGAGGTGTTGATTTGAGCTCTGAGATTGTTGACTTGAAAGAGGATGCTGTGGGTACTGTTGCTGCTGTTGACTGTTCTGCATATGTTGTTGCTGCAACTGGAAACCTCAACCATATAAGCAAATCCATGATGAAAATTTGCTGAAGAAAGCAAACAGAAGAAAAAAATCCTCAGTCTAACATCAGAGAAATAAATACCTTAGCCAGCACATCTGTTTCAGCACGGGACATTACAGGAGAACCAACATGCATTGGTGATCCAATGTTGCTGAGCGCATCAGCAGAATTAAATGAGCCATCCTTCCCAACAGCCATGGTCTGGCTATTCACAAGCATTTTTAGCTTTCTACGCTCCAAATCATTAACAGATGGAGATGGCAAGTTTTGCTGTGCTTGAAGCATCAATTGCTGCTGAAGTTGAAATTTGTTAAGAGACTGTGGAGACTGCATCAACCTTTGATGTTGAAGGAGCCCAAGCTGCTCCAGCCCCTAAAAAAGGAACCAAGGTCAGCACTGTAATGCAGGAAAAATAAAAAGGATGAAATAAAATAAGTTTAGCGCAAGATATTTTAAATAAATTTGCCAAAATTTCCCTATGCATCACTCAAGGAGATTAAGTGACCCAATCAGTGGTCGTTTCGGAAACTTACAGTCAAAGGCCATCCTTTCAAAGTCAATTTGTCTCCCCCTTGTGTTGATCCTATACAAATACCAAAACCAGTTAGTTGCAAACTCAAATGATAAGTACTTCACACAGTTTGGTAATCAAATTAACAATTCAAGCCTTGATAACCAAATCTAGAAAGACAAAGGAAAACAGAAAAGATTAATGAATTGAACATCCTAAGGTATAAGAATGCAATAAATTTGGATTCCTTTCTTTTCTCTATGACAGCATTTCAAATTCAAAACAGAAAAAGTGAAAAAAATAAACCGGAATGAAGAGAAATCGACAAGACAGTTAAGAGTTATGAAAAAGGTATGGAGGAAAAGGGTCTCAATTCCACCGCTAAACCTGAAAATACAAGTCAACCAAATATTTACAGTAATGTAAAAGCAAAACCTAAACATAAGCCCATAGATAAAAAAATCTCACTCCCTAAATTGGCATCAATAAAAATGCCATATGAACCACTGCATTAAGCTACAATAAATTTTCAACATCTTATGGTTATTTTCCATTTCATGATAGTTGTCTCCAGAAATATGATTAATATCAGAGTCCAGATGAAATTTTAACAAAGACAATTTTTCATTGACAAATAAAATTTATCCTACCAACCTAGCATGTGAGCAATGCCATCAGCTAGCAATCACAAATCAGATTGAATTTTCATAAGCAACAGGTAATACCAAATATTTACAAATAAATCTAACAGAGAAGGCCCTAATGGGAAAGTAAATTTTTGTTCCGTAAAAGTTTCTAGTCAGAAAGTACCATGAATTCCCATTAAAGATCCTTCAGAACCAGCATTCCTCGAATTAATAATTGCAGCCATCTCAGTCTTCATCTCCTGTTTCACAAGATTATATTAGAAAAATGGAGCATGTTAAATTTTAAACTCAAAAACAACTTTACCTGGGTAGACACAGGCAGCTGTTGACTACGGTTTTGAATACTTGAGCATCCAGGTGCACCATGTAGTGTATGTCTGGGAAAAAGAAGAAAAAAAAAAGTGCATAAAGGTTTCACTAATTTGATTGTTAAAAAAATGTAATATCCCATAAGCATAGCAATAAAAAACCGCGGTGAAGAAGAGTACCCAGGAGGCTGACCACCCAATGCTGTTTTCAACAACGATGCATTATTAGGATCTAGAAGCTGACCCACATTGTCACTTAGCCGTTGCTGCAAATAGAAATGTTAGAATGGAAACCATAGTGACACAAGAATGAAGTCTAATGTTCACCAAAAAAATGAAAAAATCTTCCAATCTTCCTTGCTTCATAAAAACTTAGCACCTTCATTGCCACATCATCAGAGGAATTCCTCTGAAGTGGAAGCTTTAATCTATCCTCGTAAATTTGTGTTGCCATAGCACTTGCAGTTGCAGTGGTATGTCTTGATGCATCATTAGTGGCAAGTCCAATGGAACCACCATTCAGATGTTGGTTCCCATCTCTTCTTTGGTGTTGCTGTTGCTGCTGCTGCTGCTGCTGCTGCTGTTGAGCATGCCTCTGTAGCAAAAGCTGTGGCATCTGCATCTGCTGATGTTGCTGAGGTTTTGGATGTGGATGATGTTGTTGCTGTTGTAATTCCCGAGCCTTTGCCAATTGACTCTACCATTTACCATAATATTTAGCAAGATTACAAGTTATACTTGGCATAACGATATAAGACATACAATTGAATATATGTCCTAATAAAAATGACTAGTTCATTTCTATTAAAGATACCTATACTCAAGCAGAAGTAGAGAAGTGAATTGAAAAACTTGGTAACCTCCAAACTGGAACCAACAAAAAAAAAAAACCAGGACAACCATATGCATCTTTTCTTTCTACAAATAACACTAGATATTGCCAAGCTAATGACGTCAAACAGAAGTTGTTCCAGCCAATTTAGACAAAGAATTGATGGCTGCAAATCAAACTTAGACAAGTTGAATTGATTGAAAAATCTGTAAACCAACCTCAATATAAGATGCAGCAGCTTCTGAGTGCTTCTCATTTGTCCTAGCAATGAATATGTCCCAGAAAACAGACCACCACTCAAAAAGAAAACCACCTGGTGCATCAATAGCTATACCAAAAAAGAATCAAGTGATTATTATAATAATGTTAAGGAAATGGAAGAACAAAAGGTAAGGAATTTCTTTTGGCTATTTCTTCTGTTCTATCTTTTTATAACTTGAGCATCTATTAAGTTTGACAGTTATCTTACCCACAGGATCTGTGGAGACCTTCCCTTCAGCTTGAAATGCCTTCGCAGAGGCATGCAGTTTCCGCTTGATGAGGTAATCATATCTGTAAACATCCAACCTTGAATGAAGCATGCAATCCATCAGAAGTCCAAAAATGTTAAACATCTCAATAAAGCAGATAGAAGTGGGACAATTCCAAGCAGCTAAAGTGTCAGCACTCAATCCTTCTTTAGACAAATAATGTCAACACAAATGTGGAACTTACGAAGTAAAATCTCACGTCAACCTGCAACAGGCAAAGAGAGGAACAAACTTTCCTTCTGGAGGTTTCAGAATCAAAGCAGTGGACCTTAACAATTAATTTCAAGCAAGCAAAAGAATTAAAGTTTAATATACCTCTCCAATTTACTACAAAAAGTATTATTACCATATTTATTTTCTACTTCCTCATCAAAGTGCAGGATAAACCCCATGGGCTTGCAGGTTTTTTCTACCAATTGGGGCAATTCCAGGGCCACCTACATAACAATCAAAACAACAAAAAAATGGGTTACAGTTAGTGTGTCCAAAATGGAAGATGAACAACCCACAACGTATTTGATATTTTCTTGATTTACAACCAATTGACAGGATAAATAAGCAAAACAAGTTATTCCATGATGGCAAGTAAATTATTTCATTTCATTAAAGTGAAGAAATGATTTCACCTTAACAGATGAAACAAATATGCATACTTGGACGGACACACACACACGGAATCGTATAAAAGGTAAAATGCCAGCCAATAGTCATTACAAAATACCAACACCAAAATATCAAAACCCTAGACACAGAACCGATTCAAAACCACCCAAAACGTCTAAAATAGAGAAAATGAGGAAAACCCACAAACGCTACGACGTGCAATACTGTAACGAAGTGTCATAAATGAGTAAAACTTACATTTTATCAGCTTCCCAGTTAGTATGAGACATGATTATCGTAATACTTAGAATTCCACTAGGAAACTAAAGAATTGGAGAAGCTTGAAGGGTAGAAATGTTTGGACAAATACGAGTTCCTGAGAGAAAACCCTCTAAAGAAAGTCGCAGAATAAACCACCTGCAATTATAAGTTATAACAGAAGAAAATGGTAATGTCTAGTTCGTTCTATGTGGGCGCGTATGCCTTTTTGTTTGTCAGATTACAGGTTTATCGTATATGTATTTCTTTCATATTCTCTAAATGTGTGCAAGGACATCTCTGGCGGCCGCTTTTGCACACACATCCGTCGGTGACGACAATAATAATAATAATAATAATAATAATAATAATAATAATAAACTAATAATAATAAGAGTTTCATTTCATCTCCCTAATTTATCAATTTAAATAAGATTTTATTTATTCTTTTTCTTGCATAAATGAATTTCAGTTGTGCTAGTATGTATTAGTATCCTTTACGAACTACTAGTGAGATATATTTTTATTTTTATAAAGATTTGACTATTCTGAAATATGCATCATGCGGTTATAGTTTTCATTTAGGATTAAAACTTACAAAATAAATACTTGATATCAAATGAAGCAATAATGTATCAAAAATTCAAAATAATCTTTCTCACTCAATCACAATATTATTTTTTAGATTGCTTAATGTATTTCGTGAAACTAATAAAATTTAATTAATTCATCAATTAAACTTATTATGACGATGGTATAAATAGTTCTTTAAATTAAGATCTCCAGGATTATTCACATTTTAGTTGATGATCAAAGACGAATTGAAAGCTAAGCAGTAGGAATTCTAAAGATTCCCTCAGAGGAAGAATAAAAATAGAGATGTCTTCTACGCTATCCCTATTATGTGGAAGTAGCGACGTAATTTCGTAGAGTTATTCAATCTTAATGCTACATGAAGAACATAAGTCAGATGAAGAAACAGAAAGACCTAGGATGTATAAGAGCATAACATGATTGATTCGGTAGATTTGGATTCCTATATATCTACTCGTGTAGTATTTTGTTTCATTATACGATATCCATCTATATAGATATTATCATCTACACCCAAAAAGTCGTATGCTTTGGAACAAGCTTATAGGAGTTGTCATAATTTAATATTATTTATGACCTATTCTACTTAAAGATAACTTAATTGGAAGTCATCCTATGTAAAATAAATTATATCAAGGTAACTGAGCAATTATAAGATTCACCACTCTAAAGTTATTAGATAGAATATTTTTTATATTCTCGATTCTTATTAAATTAAAAAATTATTGGCTAAGGTTGAATGACTCTTTAAAATAATTTTTAAATGTCATTAAAATTAATTGCTATTGTTGGATAATTAAATATGGTTGAATTAAAAAAAAGACATTAATTTCATACTTTATATTTGATTGAAATATTGTATAATGATATGATCAAATTATAAGAGAAATCATACACAAAAATATTAGACAAAATCACTTTGAAATACTTAATATTTAGGTGATTATCATGTATTGGTTAAAACAGATGTTAATATATTAATATAAATTATTTAATTAAAAATTAAAGATAAATTAAAGAACTTTAATTTAATCAATGTGGTTTGTGCTTATACACTTTAAGTAGTGTTGGACGAATAACTTAAGCACTAATTATAGAAAGAGCTAGATAAGGTGGTTCAGCAGATCCCTTCTAAAGAGAGAGTTATTCTAAAAAGAAACTTTAATGTTCATATAGGGGCAACCTCGACCGGTTATTTATAAACTGATGGGAGTTTTGGGTTGGGAATGGGAGGGAGACAACTTTATTGGATCTCGGAGTAGTGTTTGAGTTAGTGATGGTCAACTCTTTTTTTTTTAAAAAAAAAGAAGTATCTAGTGACTTTTAAAAGCATAACCACAAAAACTCAAATTGACTACTTCTTCGTAAGGCAAAGCGATCAACCCAATTGTAAGAATTGTAAGGTAATACATAATGCTTGCTTGTCAACTCAACATAGATTGTTAGTTATTGATCTTATAATTAAGGGTTAGAAGAAGAAGCGAAGTCTGAGATGTACTAGAGTTAGATAGTGGAATTTGAAAGATGATATAATGAAATAGCTTAGGGAAAGAGTAATATATGAAAAAGAATGAAAATAGGAAGAAGATGCTAACCAAATATGGGAGAGAGTAGCAACTCTGTTAAAACATACAGTTAAAGAGATCTTGACTATTTTTAAAGTGCCTAGAGATAGTAAAATGGAGTCTTAGTAGTAGAATCAAGATGTATAATAAAAGGTTAAGATTAAGAATGGTGCCTATAAAGCTCTATTACATAGCACCACAGAGGTAGAAAGGTGGTTAATAAAGAAAGTTACAAAGTGACAAAGAAAGAGATGAAAAATATAATCTTAAAAATTAATATCATAACAATGATTGAAAACTAAAGATGGAGAAAAGTATATATTTAAGTTGGCAAGAGTTAAGAAAAGGAAAGCAAGAAACTTAAATCAAGTTTGTTGTATAAAAGATGAAGTATGGTTGGCACTTATAGTTGAAATTCACATTAAGAGAAGATGATATATATATTTTTATAACCTTTTTAAAGGAGACGTAGAGGACAACATCTCTTTAGGTGATTTTAACACGTCTAAGAGGTATCGTAACTTTACTTATTATTGACAAATTATAAAGGAAGAAATTAAAAGAGCTTTGAAGGAGATAAAGAATGGAAGGGAAATAGGGCCTTATGAGATACCTATAAAGGTGAGGAAGAGCCTAAGCAAACAGGGTCTTACTTGATTGATCTAGCTTTTCAATATGATCCTTAAGTCCGTTAAAATTTCAGATGAGTGGAGACTTAGTATGATAATTCCTTAGTATAAAATAGTCATAAAGGTATTAAAATACTTAGTCACACCATAAAGTGTACAAGAGAAGGTGATTGATAAGAGAGCTAGAAAAGATGCACTTATCTTAGAGAACCAATTTGAGTTTATGTTAGGAAGATCTACAACATAAGCTTTACATCTTTATAGAAGATTAATGAAATATTACAGGAAAAGACATCATAACCTTCATATGTTTTTTATTGATTTAAAGAAGGCATATTACTAATGATGGTAATGAGTCTAGCTCGACTCCATCCTACAAATTTTTTTAAAATTAAAAGTTTAAAACGATATCATTTTGTTTCAAAGTGTCAGGCCTCTGGCTCAGTAGGGCCTGCGTAGTCAAGGCCTGACCCATTAACTTCATGTTGGGTTGGGATCGGTTCCTTTTGCCATCCTTATATATAATAAGGTACCTAGGGAAATCATATAGAAGTGTTTAGAAATTAAGAGAGTTCCAATGACCTATATACGGGTTATTAAGAATATGTATGAAGATATAAAGACTAGAGTAAGGCTGATAAGAGGAGACAAAGTATTTTTCTATCCATATAAAGTTACACCAAGGCTCTTTATTGAACCCTTTTTTGTTTGTAATAATGATGGATGAGCTCACTAAGAATATCCAAGAGAATGTGTCTTGATGTATGTTGTTTGCTAATAACATTGTGTTTAATGGATAAGACAAAAGAGGATATTAATGTCAAGCTAGACCTTTGGAGAGATATGTCAAAATCGAAGGGGTTTAAATTAAGCAAAACTAAGATTAAGTACTTAGACTGTAACTTTTCGGGTCATAAGATGGCTTCTAACATGGAGGTAAAGATTGGTTTAGAAATTACACTACAAAAGAGTTTTTTAAGTATCTATAATCTATCATTCAAAGCAATGGAGAGATCGATGAATACATAGTTCACCGTATCAAATCAAGTTAGCTTAAATGGAGAAGTGTTTTAAGAATTTTATGTGACAAGGACATACTACTCAAGTTTAAAGGAAATTTTACTATTTAACGATCAGACCAACTATGCGATACGAGGAGTGTTGACCTGTCAAACATCTAAGTTAATGGTGGCAGAGATGAGGATGCTTCGTTGGATGAGCAACATTACTGGAAGAGATAAGGTTAGGAAAGTAATGATAAGAAATAAATTAAAGGTGGTTAATAATTAAAAGAATTAAGAGAGAGAATGCTTAGATGATTCGGATATGTTAAGAGGAGACATTCTGACGTTTCAGTGAGAAAATGTAAGCAAATTGTACTTAAAAATTGTAAGTAAAAAAAGGAAGACTTAAGAAAACTTGAAAAGAAATGATCAAGAATGATATAACTTTGTTGAAATTTACTGAAGACATGGTCCTTAATAAAATATTTTGGCACACTTAAGTAAAAGATCTCATATAAAGAGATCTTTTTTCTTTCTTATAGGTTTTTTACTCATTTTCTTTTGAGGCTTATATTTTGTATTTAATATAAATATTTTCTTATTTAGCCTAAATATTTTCTTGTAATGATTAGTTCAATTATTTATTTACTTGTTTCCTTATTTGTTTGCGTATTTATTTACTTATTTATTTTTATTCTTATTCTTAACATTGTTCTATATTTATTGTATTACTAATTTTATTAAATATTTTTATATATTTATTTATATGAATTTATTTATTTATTTATTTGTTTGTTTGTTTATTTATTTTTATTATCATTATCTCTTATGTATATGTTATTATTATTTTATTTTTATTACATGTATATATTTATGTATATGTGGATCTATCGGAAACAACCACTCTATCAGTTAGAAATAAGGCTATATACTTCTGGACCTTTTTAGACCCTACTATCAACAAGACTTTTACTGAGTTATTGGTGTTGGTGTAATCTTAAATATAATATATTTAGAATTATAATTTACATTCATTGTCAACATATTTAGATACCTATTGAGTCAGAAATGAAGAACGATTAAAAAGAAAAATAATTTAATTAAGTTTAATTTGATTGTAAAGCTTGAGAAATTTTAAGATTAAATATTAGATATCATTGGAATCTAATTGGTATTTAAATAAAAATATTTGATTAAAATTAAAAATTTTAATTGAAATTAGATGTATATTTTAATTAACTTTAGGGCCTTTTTGACTCGAGTTTTGCTTGAAACAAATTATAAAGGTTTAGGTTCAACTTGAGGCTCGTGGCTCGAGCTTGAACCTGATCAAGATTAAGTGACCTGAAGTCTGTTTTTTTGATAGGTAAACTTTAAAGATTGTATTATTTACGTATAAGTGGTAAATACAGCAGTAGTTTCCCTCCTGGAAATGTTCCCAGGCCTATACAGTATATCAATGGACAAATCAATGAATGAATCCTCTCTCCTCTCTGTTTTCCCTATATATCTGCTGTTTAACAATCTCTCCATAACTAACTCTCGAAAGCATGCATGACCACTGTTGCCTAAGTGGCAACAGTGGTCCCTTTCCCCATCTTGCCCCTACGGGAGTAGGTTTGGATGGGCTTGGGCTTGGGCTTGGGCTTGGGCTTAGGCTGAACTATGTTAAGAGGTTGAGTGCTAACATTTTTTAATTTTAATTTTAAAAATGATATCATTTTATTTAAAATAACATTATTTATACTTGACATATTTGAGATTCGGTACAGATTATGTCCGAGATTAGCATTTTAAGCTTACTCCTCAGTACAATGCTTTTCGAGTTGTCTTTTAACTTATTTGTGAGAATATTTTAAAGGATAAATAATTGTGTAACCAAAGTAGCTTTCATAAAATTTTAAGAATTTGACAGGACGTATATTAAAAAATTAAACTTTATAATAAAGTATTATGATTCCTTCTTCGTTAAGTTTGGAAATTAAAAGTAATTTACCTTTTAAGAAATTATAACAAAAACATATTTTTTTTCTTCCACGGGATATGGCGAGGTTACGTCCTTAATTCCAAGAGTTGTATAATATCAAATCTTTAGTTTCGTAATGTGTTAAATTCACATAGGTTAGCTTCTACCAATTATTGAAACTAGGACGCAAAAAAGCTGCAAGTACACAAATTCTAATGCCACATGAATGGGATGGATAGTTACTTCAGAAAAACATCAACGTTCAGAAACAAGCCTTAATCTAAACTTGCTCCGTCTGTTTAACTAGTTCTCTGCTCAGCAATTTGCCAAGTTCAGGATGACAATTATTTCCCAGAATCATACTCTCATGATAGTCTACTAATGCGTTAAAATCGCTTAACAATCTAAAATTTCCATGATTCTTATCTTACAAAAAGTAAATCCATCTTAACAAATTGTTCTGAAACATCATATTGACCAACTTCTTTTTTAAAAAAATTGGAAACTTCATCAACAAAACTTGAAGGCCGATAAGTTTCCAGGAGAGATTCAGAGGTAGTCTTCCTTATTCCTTGAAGTCATCCTTGTCATCAACAGGAATCGGTCTGTTCCTCCAAAATACAGCAAGAGCACTCCCACCAAGCTGTGAGGGGGAATGTAGCAGAATTAATAAGGTCAAGATTAATTCTCAATTAAATAACCGATGAAAGAAAAAAACTACTGGGAATTCTTGACAATTGTAGAAGTCTTACCGCCATACAAACAACACTAACAGCTGAAGGCACAGCCACAAGGGGGTTTGTGAAATGCTTCTGAGCAAGTAAAAATCCAAGTGCAGAGCTCTGCAGGCAAATAAAAATATCATACTGACACTTCGGAGGAAAACACTTGGGCCAGCACAAAAAATTGTCGCACTTAACTACCTGCATCCCACATTCTATGGATATGGTACGAGAAGTTGATTCACCAAATGATAATTTTGACAACCAATAACCTAGAGCAAATGCTGCAGCATGTAACAGAGCGACTGGCATTATCAACTGTGCACCTTGGGCTTTCAAAACATCTGACACTTGTCCAATCTACCAAAAGTTGTATGAAACTCAGTTTCAACCATGAAACAAATAACGGCCCAGATATACAATACACAGAAGTCAGAACAGCCAAGTCATTATTACAGTGAATACATGAAATGTTATTCCTCAAACTTACTGGACTTGCACAGAGCAGAGTTGTGAGAATGACCCCAATCAATGGTGTCACCGTGATTATCTTTGAAGTGAATTTGGGAAAGAATTCGTTCGCTAGAACTGCATTTTAAACAAATTATCACATTATGGTAGATCGTCGGCATACAAGAACATGGAAAGCCAATGGTGAAATGCAAAGTCTTCAACCAATTGATGCAAGAACTTTTAAGTTACCTCCGACAACAGTTGGTACTAAAACAACCTGAAAAGTGCTGATAGCAAGACCCTGCAATGGGATCATATCAAAATTATTTGTAATTTTGTAGTTGAACTTTTTCTCATACTCTGCTAACAGCCAATGGTTTTTCTGACATGGAGATTACACACTTCACAAGTTATTGACTTTGGAACTTACTGCAGCATCAACAGGAACCAGCTGACCGGCAAGAAGCTTAGTAAGAAGTGGTGTCATAATAATAGCTCCAATAGTTGAACACCTGCGGAAATTCAATAAAATAAGTTATGAAACAAGTTGAAAATATGCAATTGAAGGGGAACAACTAACTGATACAATTCCTGACTCGTATATTTGCATGAGAAGCGCGTCTTGAGCAATGATAAGGTTCCAAAAAAGAGATGCGTGGAACAAGTTAGAGAAAAAATGTGGGACTTTAAAGGATCCCATATGATTAAGGGGAAAGAGAGAAGAACAAGAAAAGATGAAAATCTAACTTGAGTTTGACAATCTATAATAAAATAAAGCGTTTCTGCTCAGATAGCCTTTCATTATAGCTGTACACAGTTCAGCTATAATAGTAGACAAAGTAATCGGTAAGAGCATAAAATGGTTTACTGCTAAAAATTGCTACAAGAAGTTATTTTCCCAAAGAAAATATGCTTCCACGTACGTTGTCATAAGAACTGAAAGTGCCACATTTCCTTTTGATATGTAGGTTGCGACATTAGATGCCTGTCCTCCAGGGCAACATGAGACCAAGATAAGACCAGTTGCAAGAGGCGCCGATAGTTTCAAAGTCTAGAAATGAAAAGAATAGCAAAATCAGCAACCTCAGTTGGAAATTAAAATTTCAGTAAGTTGGCAACTATTTTTCTTTTCTCAGATCATCAGTCTAAAACAAAATACAAGTTGGAGCATGCTCTTCAATGAGCATCCCAGAAGTAAAGAAGCGGTCCAATATTGACAATTAATGACATGGTAACTTTGTCTACATTTAAAGTCTGAAGCGTAGGTAAACCTGATTCTCACTCTGCCTTCAAAGATAGTATACTACCTGTTAGATTTCTAAATGCAATGTCTGAGAGAATGAAAATACACATTCCAAATGTTAAGACTTTCACAAGTAAGATTATGAAAGAATACAAAAAACTTGGACATCCTTTTAAGCAACGAATTTTGTTAGCTGAAAAATCACTTTAATTACCATGCATTCAATCCTTGGAATTATTGAAAACAGGAACAACTTATCTACTACGATGAATGACAGCAGAGCTGGAAAAGTATGGATGTCCAAAATGAAATTAACCAGAGTTTTACAGTTCTATGATATTTTTTTTTTTGGGAAATTAAAGAAAATTAGATTTCCAAAAAGGGAAATAGGCAAAGCCTTACAGTTGTATGATATTGGTGAACTAAACATTATTATAGCTATATTGAGAAAATAAATATTGACAAAGAAGACTGATGGATTCTAAGAACTGAAGCACCATTTAAAAGAAATACCATATGCTTGAAAAGTGATGCATAAATACCATTGCAATAACAAATCCCAATAGTGGTTTGATTAGGTACTGAGCAAGAAATCCTACACCCACCTGAAAATCAAACACAAATGACTCAGTTAGTGGAAGAAAAAAGGAAGTGATCTCCCTACCTTTACCTTTTTACCTCAAAGAGGTAGATATGAAAGATGATTCTCTTACAGTCCATGGATTTCTCATACAGCGTCTGAAATCTTCAAATGTCAAGGTCAATCCCATTGAAAGCATGAGGAAACCCAGACCAAGAGTGAAGAGGTCAGTCTCCAACCATGTGACCTGCCAGAAAATGCTTTGATTCATTATGCAACACATGTGCTGTTACAAACCAGTAAGTATGGTTTAGAGATTACCAAAGATGGCTTGTAGATACCAATAACAGTGCCCAATATGACCTGCCAATGCAATTAAAATAAAATATTAGTATGAAACATTCAGAAACATACATGTAACTCAGTTGCAGATTTCCCAGCTATACACATGAAAGAAAATCTGCATAAACAGTCACTGGAGTAAGGAAACATAAGACACACCCAGACAGGGAAAAGGGTGGTCAGAGTTTCAATTATCCTTTCATAATTGCTCATCCCACTAGGTCTGCTACTGGGAATATCTCCTGATACATCTGTGGCAGCCTTGCAGAGGACTGAGGAGTTCCTACATGAAGCAGTTAAAATGTTAGAATGCATTGAGGATGAATAAGATTTTCTTTATATATTAGTGGAATCCACAGGCGCTATCATTTGAGTGCGCATTGGATAAACCGCTGGATGCACATAATAGCCTGCAAACTACGTATTCCAAGTAAACTACTTGACAAGCCAACAACTCAAAGCCACGTGATAGACTCGATCTAAGTGGCATTTGTAGGCATCGATGTGTATTTACCCTTGGCCAACCATCCTCTTCAAGGATGAAGTGGGTTGCAGCCTACTCACTGTGATTTGAATCTTCAACTTCCTGGGTTTGAAGGGCTCCGAAGGGAACTTGCTTCACTGGTGGGACCAAACCCTCAAGGGTAGGATGAATAAGAACTTACTAATGCCCAGAAGTCATTAATTTTCCAACTTAACTAGTAAGGTCAATTCTATAATTATTGGCCAATAAAGGTACTGTCATACTGAACACGAAACCATTTCTTGGTAAAAAGCTGTGTCTAGTGATGTAGAAATTAGATAATACTTATATTAGGAAAGAAAGGACACAAAAAATCTGAAACTGCTCTAATGCACAGAAATTATATTACAATAAAAAAACATATGCCCCTTCTCTAAACAGAACTACACAACAATGAGTAACTTCTAAGTTCCAGTTCAGGTCTCCGTTATAAATATAGCATAGGAGAATTAACTGATACTCAATCTCACGAAGATTAACCAAAAAGGACAGGTTTAATAGGTTTATTCATTCTCAAGCGCTGTCACTTCTCTGGCACAGGAACAAAAGCTGATGACTGTCATCCCTCCTTTGTCTACTATTTCAAACCACAAGATAATGACATTCTAAGTTAACTTTCAAAAGAAAAAAAAATTCCACCAGACACGTCGATCACACATTTGTCCGTAAAAGACTACCTTGATGGTCTGATGATTGAGGAAGAAGTTGCATGAGTAACCACTAGACTCCGCGGATTGCTTCGAATAGCGTCTATTCTCATCCTCGCAGCTTCAGGCATCCCACCTCTAAGATCTTCATAATCAAACGCATAAGAACTCGGTAAGAGGTGCACTCAAAGAAGTTTAATCAGAAAGTAATACGTTGCAAGCACCAACCATGATCCATCGCCACCAGAATCTGAGGCAACATAAAGAAAAGCGAAAGGAACAAATACTTGAAAAGCCATAGAGCAAAGATGAAATTTATCAGGATTAATACATACCCAGATTGCTGATTAGCCTCCTTGCAGGGAGACGATTGCTTGGTCTATAAATAGCTTCGCATACTTGGAGCTTGCAATCCTTGAGCACAAATCTAGACATTGACGCCATTGAAGAAGATAATGAAACAGAGAAAACGAGGAGGGCTTACAGAACCGTACTTTGGGGGTTTAAGAGTGACAGCAAAAAGGAAGGGGTTAAGAGTGACAGCAAAATATGAAACCGGGGGTTCGTGGTAATAGACGAACCACACAAACCCAAGTTCACTTCTTATCCAGATGTTTCGCTTTCGGTTTGACGATAACATTTTAGGAAACGGCGTCATGCTGCTTGTCTTCTCTTACCGATATAGGGTCCAAATTTTCCGGACCTGCGGCTATCGATTGATCACTTTTTTCCAATTTCATTGCATGGTTACTTGAGAAATTTTTACAAGTCCACTGCAGGACTGTTTCGCAGGACCGTTGTGTCATATAGGAGCATTTCATGCCATGTTCCAGTTGCTTTGGAATTTCTTCACTTTATGAAGTGTAAAAGAAGGGTAAGGTGAGGGATAAAACTGTTAAAAGTCGATCTTTCTTTTACCAAATCCTTCTGAAATTGAGTTTTACAAATTAGGTTTTCTATTAACTTTGACGGTGAATTATTATTAGGCCTTATGATGAGGAAATCCTTTTTTACAGTGCCTCTTTTTTTTTTTAATACAAAAGAGTAGAAAAATGAGGCTTAAACAGAGAGCCTTGGGGTTAAGACCCCAGACGCATCCTCAAAAAGGAGTACAAGGCGTCCTGACGGGGGATGGATTAAAGAAGTAAATCCGGATCTGTACAGTTTCGTATTAGAAGCCAACCAATCAGCGCAATAATTTTCTTCACGAAAGACATGACAAACTCGAACCGTCCAAGATTGCGCCAGTAGGGCGTAAATAGTCTATACCAAGGAGGAATTCGTGGGTGGGTGCAATATAGACGGTGATAGGATGTTGATAATATCTAAGGAATCGATCTAAAGGTCCACTCGCCGGTATCCCATATCCCAAGCCAGAGTCAATCCCGAATACACTCCCCATAAT
>JANZLF010000008.1:32907352-32918013 GCA_026546835.1 Erythroxylum foetidum | reverse complement strand
GTAAATAGTCATGATTCTAACATTGACGATTTGTGACCAGAAACTTTGGGGAATTTTTCTAGGCTAAAGTAGACAGACTTTGGGAAATTGGCCTTCATGAAAGTTGAAGATTTGCTTGTGAGCTTTCTATCTCAACTAAGTATGATATTTTACGATTTTTAGGCTAAAAGTTATGGCTTGTTAACTTTTAGATCATAATTCATGTATTAATGTGTTTTGGTGTGAAAATGTCTTTAAGTGTATGGGTTTTGTGAGTTTTGTGTTCTGCAGCCAATTTTGGACTGTTATGGTTTAAATTAGCTCAAGTGATCTTGTGGACAGTTGTAGAGGAATGTCTTAGCTTGGTAATAATGTGTAATATGCTAATTTTGGATGTAAGGATTGTAAGTTATAACTTTTTAAAGGTTGGACAAGGTTTAGGTGATATGTTGATTTAACACTCTTTCACAGGGCAGCCACAATAATGGGAGAATTTGACCTAGTTAGAGTTAGAATTTGCTTTTAAGTCCTTCATGAGAATTGTATCATGTTTGCTAATCTTTTCAGTGATATAAAGCATGGAATTTTTCGATAATAGGATAGGAAGTTATGAATTTTGGAAGATTGTGTTACTGTTGAGAATGACACTTATATGGGCAGAAATTTTGATTGAGAAATTAATCTAGTTAGAGGTTAAATTTTCTTCCATGTTATCATGGAAGTTGTAGAATATGTTTTGATCTTTCTTTTGATATAAAGCTTAGAATTTTTGGCAAAGGGAATAGGTAAATATGATTTTTGGAAGAATGTTGCACTGTTTTAGCAAATATATGATTAGGCAGAAACTTTGATTGCATTTTTGACACCCTTAAATGTGAAATTGATTTTCAAGCCCTTCATGAAACTTGTAGAATTTTCTGTGATCTTACCAATGAGATCTTATTTGTGATTTTTGGATACTTATGTGAAAAGATAAGGTTTGGAAAAGGAGAGAAGGATTATTAGTGAAAAATGGAAAAAAAAAGAAATTGGAAGGTGGAAGCTTGCACCTCGCGAGGTCGCGAAGGCAAGCAGCCCTCGCACTGAGCTGAGTACGAGGGCTGCTCAGCTTCTTTTTATTTTTTTAATTAATAAAATTTGTTATTTATTTTGACCAATTTCATTCTTTCGTCAATAACTTTTTCATCCGACATCTGATTGAAATGATTCTCGAGGCATCGAATTTTTAAAATATTTAATTTCATTTCTATGTGAAATTGGAAAGTTTTGGAGATGAAATTGACATGGATTAATTAGGTCAAAGTGAGGGGACCGAGTAATTATTTTCTGGTCCGTGTTTTATTAATAATTGGACCTATAGAGGTCCAAATTGAGTGATTTTGGTGTCTTTGAGTTTCTAAAATTGAGAGGAAACTTTTGTGATGAGAATTTTTGGAATAATTTCGGGAATGTCACGAACATGCATTGTACACAGTTTAATTGCTACATGTGCATTATTAAATATTTCTCATTATACATTTGGTAATGTTGGTATATTTTGACTGTTATAGAGGTGCATTTGGAACGTCAACCCACAGACGTTGTCGAGACTTCCAGGCATTATGTCGGAAGCTATTGGTGACTGACCTAGACGGTTCCTCAATTATTACTTGTTTATAATTCTGTGGTGAATAATGATGGGATTGAGTTCTGATTGTGGATTCCGGACAGAAGATTTGATGTATTAGGGAGCTATGACATAGAAGTGTTGTTTGTTTGTGAATTTGTGATCTACTTGCTTTTGATGTAATAAATTTTGGCATATGTGTTGATTTTGATTGTGACATATGTATTGCTTCATTATTACATGTGCATTCCCTGCATGAATGCATGATCAGTTAATGACAGCTGTGACCGGAGCAGTCACCGAGAGCTAAAAGCTCAACGTATTTGGGCCTTGAGCCCATAGTGATTCAGAGCCCCAGGCTCAACGATTAATGCACCCATGTTGGGACAGTTTAGGTGCTCGGTCACAACACCGTGATGAAATCAGTGTGATGTGTCTGACACGGGTTGGACTACGGTCCGAGAATATGTGAAAGTGAGTGAAAGCGATTGCTGCACCACATGGCATAAGTGCACGAAATATAATGGTTGTTGTGACCAGAGTCGCCACCGATCAGAGCTTTAAGCTCAACGAGTGAAAATGAGCTTCGAGCTCATAAGTGATTTAGAGCCTCAAGCTCAATGTTTAATGAGCCCTGTATCTACTAACGGATAAAGGACTGTTATTAATAAGCTCTACAAGGGACAGTTTAGGCACTCGATTACAACAAAATAATAAATAGAAAGTGAGTCTCATGAGCATGTATTGATTATGAATAATGTGAATGTGGCATTTTGTAAATGTATGAATGCGAAATATTATGAATGTATACTATGAAATAAGGTGAGATGTATGAAAATTGTGTTATGTGACTGGGTGAACCATCGATGATGGTCACTGACTGAGTTCCCAAAACTCACCCAAAATTTGTAATTATTTTACAGGACCCAGAAGAATACCCCGTTAAGCAACGGGCGTATAAGAGGAGGTCGGGATCTGTTCGCGTCTGCATTAGTGTCTGATAAAATTGTAGTTTCTGAATTTTTGTACAAATGGTTAGGTCAATTTGTAAAATTAATGGACTGAATTAATTTGTATTTATGAAAAGGGCCCTCGTGGTTATTGTATCTACTGGTTATGGTGTATGTTAATCGCTTTTCGCATAGTGTATGTTTGTGTTTTAAAAAAAATTTTGTACTGAATTTTGACTGAGTAATGTAGCACGCCACCTTCGCAGGGCACGGACTCGGATATCACTATCGATGTCGAGTTTGGGTCATGCAGGAGTGGGGTGTTACATTTGATGATGTTCTGAACTCCCCTTCAGGATTTCACTTTGAGTTAATGCTGTTTTAGTTATTTTGTGTTTATCATTTTGGGTGTTATGATTTATTAATGGAATTACATGTTTCGGTTACAAACTGAGAGGGTAAGCCAAATAAAAATAATTAGATCAGATTGTTAAGAGTTAGGCGATCTAATTGACCACTTAATCAATCTAATCGGTAATTTCATAGAGAAAGATCTCGTATGAGACCCAATTATTTATTAGAGAGATTTATAACTAATTAGAATTATGGGTAATTTGTCAATTAAGAGATTGCAAGTTCCATAATTCGATTAGGGTTTACAATTTAGAGTTTAATGGTTATAGCTCGAGAGAGAGTAATTAACCCTACGACTGTTTACATATGACATCCCATAAACACATAAATGGCTAGATTAGCATTAGTGATAGGTAAAATCCCCTATCTCATAACTTGATTAATTCTCTTGATAGATTTCCATTGTCACCTATGTGACTACCCAGTTTAATTTTGTTTTGTTAAAAATTTTTCTTTATAATTCTTGAATCAAATTCCCATATTTATTTTCTGTGTTCACTTATGCGGTTTTTATTTCTTTTTATTATTTTCTTTAAGCCTTAGACAACTTAGGATTAGGCTAATACCCTCGTTGTGGGATTGACACCTCTTTTACTACAATCACAACTCTAACGCTTGCATTATTTGAGGGCTTATAAATTTTAAAGCTCGAATGACGTTATCAACCAATAAACACCTCTGCATGATTTCCCTAGGAACCCTGCTATATGCCTTCTCTAAATTAATAAAAATATTATGTAGATTTCTTAATCTTTCCATTTGATATTCAATTAATATATTAAGGAGATGTAAAGCGTCTCTTATGGACCCTCCTGGCATGAAGCCAAACTAGTTCTCTGAAATAGGAGCAACCTTTCTTACTATCTTCTCAAATACCTTCAACCATATATTCATGGTGTGATTAGGTAGTTTGATGTCTTTATATTTGTTACAAGTTTGGATATCACCTTTGTACAGTATATAAAAACTAACATATCAAGTCTCAACTCATATGAAATTTTAGAGGACTTAAGGATTACATTAAAAAGTTTGGCTAGCCAAGTAAGACCCTCTATGCCTAGACTCTTCCACACCTCTATGGGTTTCTCATTCGACCATAATTCCCTTCCTCTTTTCATCTCACTTAAAGCTCTTTTAATTTATTCCCTTGTAATCTACTTGCAATGAGGCAAGTTATAAACTTCTCATACTTATTGAGGTCACCCAAAGAGATGTTGTCCTCTATGCCTTCATTAAAAAGGCTATAAAAGTACCTTTGTCATATTCTTTTTATTGCCATGATCACTTTCCATTCCTTAGGTCTTGCCAACTTAAAAATGTCGATATCTCCCTCTTTAGTATCCAATCCACATTACAAATTCTCATAATCTCCACTTTTATCCACTGAGATTATCTTCTTTGCCCTTTCTTTATTAGTTTGTATCTTTCTCTATTAGTTACTCTCTCTAACTCTATGTTACTATCCATTAGAGCTTTAAAGGCACCCTTTTTGACCTTAAAATTTTCTTGTACATCTTTATTCCGCCACCAAGAATCCATTTTAGTACCCCTAGGCCCTTTAGAAGCCCTCAAGATCTCTTTAGCTATATTCCTTAAAAGACTTGCAATTCTCTCCCATATCTAGTTAGCATCTCCTTCCAATTTCCATTCATGTCCATATATTATTCTATCATTATGTTATTTCAATGTGTCCCCTTTTAGATTCCACCATCTGACCCTGGTACACCTCTTAGGACTTCTCTTCTTCCTCCATCCTTTAATTCTAAGATCCAAAACTAATAGTCTATATTGAGTTGATACGCAAGTTTTCGGTATCATCCTAGAATCCTTACACCTAGGTCAATTGTTCCGTCTTAGGAGGAATTAGTCAATTTGAGTTTTCATGGTTCTACTCTTAAAACTCGTTAGGTACTCCTTGTTTTTCTTAAATAAAGAATTGGCTATCATTAAGTCAAGCGTTATTGCTAGGTCTAAAAAAGTAGTCCCATTATCATTCCTATCCCTGTACTCGAAATCTCATGAATCTATAGATACTCATTTGAGGCTACCTTTCTATGAACATTATAGTCTCATCGTAGAATAACTTTCTCATCTGGGGGATCTGCTAAATCACCTCATTTAACTCTTTCTAGAATTAGCATTTAAGTTATTCATCCAAACCTACTTGAGGTGCACAAGCATATAACACATTGAGAACAACACCGCTCACCATAATATTTATAGACATAATCATATCATTCTTCCTTTTTACCCCCACAATATGATTTATAAGTTCCTTGAAAACTAAGATACGTACACCATTATGTTATCTCGAACACCTTAAGTACCAAAGTTTGAACCTATTAATCTTTTTCACTTTACCCTTGTCCACCTTGTCTCTTGGATGTACCCTATATGAGTATTATATTTGCCTAAAATCTCTACTTATTCTAAGGACTTCCTTATAATGGTCTTGATGTTCTAAGAACGTATCAGTAGTCTATCATCATCTTTTTTCTCTTAAACTAAAAAATCACTAAATGACTAGCCCTTGCTCTGTCATTAATATTCAAAGTCAACACTAACCTAATTGCCACCAAAAGATAAATAAGACGAGTCTAAAAAGCCCCTAACAACTCCAATAAAACTCTAGAGAGAGAAGCACTTAAAAAAAGTAATAGTATGTGTAAATAAATAATTATAAATGAGTATAGGAATAAGATTCAACCTTTTTAGCCAAATTTGTTCTTGGAATAGTGAATATTGGAATAGGAACGTAATCATTGATAATCAATGACCCAAAAAAGAATGAAACTACCATAATTATGGACAACCTAAATAGCGAAATATTAAAGCAGTTAAAAATACTAATCAAATAAGCCCTACTAATAGAACACTAGGAAAAGAACTAACAACAAAAGGAAGAAAGGAAATTATATATATATATATATATAAATATTTTGAAGCAAGCAATAGTTAGTTGGGCACAACATAAAACACCAAGCTAGAATAAACAAACCCTAATCACCAAAAGTAAGGTATCCAAAGTTATCCTAAAAACAAGTCACAAAAGTTGATTAAAAAAAATGACGACATAACTCTAATCCAAAAAATAATAAATCACTTAAAGTTACCACATGAATCCCAAACATAAAAATCAAACCATAAAGCTTTAAGAATTAAGAGAAGCGATAGGTTTCGTTTCTATACAGAAGAGAGGTCTTATATCTTATTTAGAAACTATAAACTGTGGTTTTGATTGGAAAAAGATACGAACTTTTGAGGATATTTTAACTAACCTAGAAAAAGATATCTTGCTTTATAATTTCTATAATAATCTCCATTGAATACCGAAAACAAGTAAAGAGGGAGAAACAATTTTCCAAGGTTAAAAAAACCAACTTTACTATTTAAAGAATAGATTTTATCCATTTTATGTGAAAATGAAATCAAAGGAAAAAAAACATGTTATCAAGATGAGAGACATTTTGAGGGATTCATAGAAGCAAACAAAGTAGGGCCAAAAAATAAACCTTTCATACAAAAAAATAAAGATAAACTCAAAAACCAAATGCATTGTTCAAAATGTAGGTAATAAAAAAGATGAAACAATAAACAGTGACAAAGATTGTATGACGTAAATTCAAAGAATGAGTTTAGGATCAGACCTTATTGATCTAGGTAATAAGAACTTGACAAAAATAAAAGAAATTATATGTATGAATAAATAACTATGAAATAATAATAGAACTACACAAACCTCAAAGATGAGAAAATCACTTGAGTCAATTTAATTTTACCGCAGATCTATTATTACTAGAACTCTTTTAAAAAATAAAACTTGATATGAGTAGTCGGAAGAGAGATAAAGATCAAGAGAGTAAAGCTTAATCCTTTAAACAGTGAAATTCCACTTCAAAACCTGTGAAATAAATGAAGAAAAAAATAATATGAAATATTAAATGTTCCAAACTACCTAGGTTGAAAATTCACTGAGTAATACTTCAAAGAACTTGAAGTCTTAGAGAGCTTGTTGAACTAGTTGACTTCCTACAACACTCATCTAAACATCCATATGGTTTCATATGTCAGAAATGGTCAATGTCTCTATCATAGATGGAACCGAATATGCCTTCAAAACTATCAAACTAGAGAAAATAAGGTTAAACCTGAAGGTTACTTATAAAATCATTAGGCGAGTCTAATAATGATTATACACTAATTCTTCTATAAGAATGATTTGATAAGGCATGCCATATTTTTTCTTATTAATAAAAAAATCGCATGCATCTTGTATTTTTCTCCTACAAATTCATTATATGTATGTCTATAAACCCTAGAGCCATAAAAAGTATCACCATTGTTACTTGGTGGACTTAGCCTACTATTGCCTCTATAAACCCTATAGCTATAAAAAGTATCACCATTGTTACTTGGTGGACTTAGCCTACTATTACCACTACTATAATCATCATCATCATGAGATTTTGAGTCATTACCCACTTCCTCATCCTTATCATTAGAGTCCATTTTAGGTAATTGCTATAAAGTTTTTCTATCTAGTAATGGAGGTTTTCTCTTCTTAGGCAATATCATAAAATATATTTTCAACATTGATTACATTGATGGCATTCTTGATCTCTTCAACCCTTCTCTTCGTTGTCTATTTTATCTATAATTTCATAATATCAAATTTAGAAACATGTTTAAAAATTTTTAAGTGTCTTAAATAATTTTATTTTATATGTTCAATTTATTATGCAATTAGAAAGTGGAAATAGTTTGGCTAAGGACTTTATTTTTTATAGTTTAAGAGTGCACACATTATACGCTAGCCATCATTATGCTATCATAAAAGAGGTAGTAACTCAAATTGATATAGAAGAGATATAAGCACCGATAAGCAGCATATACGAAGTATTGTAAATGCCGGGGGAGGCATTTAGGTGACCCTCAACATTTTAGTGCCTTAATAGCCTTGAATAAGGAAGAAATTCAGATGGTTTAAAAAGACATCCTTGATTAAGCAATAAATAGGTAGGAGTAGGAGATACAAACAAAATTGTAAAAAGTTGGGAAAGATATTCAAGTGACCTCCCAAGAAGAGAGAAAAAAAACTTTATAAAAAAATTAACATTATTGACTAATAACTATGCATCAAATTAGGAACTAAACAAAAACTTCTCATAAGGAAAGGCCAAGGATAGGGTCCATAATAGACTTAAAAATTAATTATTACTTCCATAATGCTTAGAACATGAGGGTATCAACTCCCTAAAGAAATAAAGTAATCACCAACTTTTTTAATACAAAGACGTCTATATTGATAAGACTTTCAAAACTAAAATAATGGAGAGCAAGCTCAATACTAGCTTTAGTTTTTATGGGGAAAGTTTAAACCACTTTGACAAATCACCATCACAATGTAAATAGAAGAATCATTATAGCACTCGATCCTAATCTATTCAAAATGATCAATGTCAAATATTTTTCACAATTTATTCACCTAGAAATAGAGGTTCTAAACTTCTTAAAAATCGTATATATTACCTTTATCTATGCTACAAATTTTGTTTTCTAAAGAGTTGAACTATGAAGAGACTTGGACAATTTCTATACTGGTACAAATAATCCTTGGTTAATCCTAGGAGACTTTAATAAAATTCTCTATTAACATGAAGTAGAAGGAGACAATAGGGATTAAACCTTTTCAATGATTGGTTTAAGGAATGTATAAGAAAAATAGGAATATTAGACATGAACTTTGATGGGAACCTAATAAAATAAAGCAATAATTAAGAAGGAAGATGGTTAATTAGGAAGATGCTTGATAGAGCTATGGTGAATGCCTCTTAGTTAGGCCAACTTCCAAATATTAAAGCCAATTTTTAGAACCCCCTATCTGAAGATCACTACTAGATAGAGATTAAGATAGGACAATCTTCTAATTCAACAATTCCATTTAGTTTTAAATGTTTTTAGCTAATCTAAAAGGATTTGGTGAATTAGTTATTAAGGGAATGTATGCAACCATAGAAGGATATAAGCCATTCAATTGTTTAAGAAACTTGAAGATGTTAAAGAGCTTAAACTTCTAAATAAGAGCAGAGTTAATGTTAAACCCAATTTCTTTCATTATTTTTAGAATTGAGTCATTAATTGGATAGGCATAAATAGAGATTTGAAATTAGATGGAAAGATTTGAATTAAGTTAGAGTTAATATGGTGTTTAAGAAGATTAAAGGAGTTAGGACGTAAATGAAAGAAGGGGCAAAATGGGAAGTCCAAAGGAGAAGAGGGGTATTTTCGGAAGGACAAGACCAAAATGTGGTCTTGTTTAAGAAGAAGAAGAAAAAAAGTGAATTGGGAGAGAGGAATAGAAATAACAAATCAAAGAGAGAAAGTAGAGAGATTTCGATGGTTGAGAGAAAAGAAGAGAGTTGAGCTAGGGTTTCTTCATTTCTTAGCTTTTAAAAGAGATTTTGAAGTGGTTTAAGAAAATAAAAAGGTAGAGGAAGAGAAGAGTTTCCATTTGAGCAAATATCTCTTCATTTGGTGAAGAGCCAAGGTAAGATCACGTAAATCTTTTGAAATTTTTGGAAGGATTTTAGTTCATGGAATTTAGAAAATCCATGGGTTTAAGTATTCTAGCACCAATTTTAGTGATTATGCTTTGTGAGATTTTCAATTGAAAACCCTATTAAGTGGGATTTTTTTTATTGTATAAAAGGGATCAAAGAGGCAAGAGGAATAAGAGAAGAAGCATTTTAAGCAAGTATTTAAGCAAGGACATCAAGGTGGGTACGTGTTTATAACAGAGTAAATAAGCCACTAATGTTTTCTTTAAATCAAAGAGGTTTAATGATTTCAATTGCATCATAAGTGTTGCATTTATTGCTTTTGAATGATTTGGGAAATTGCAATATGTTGTTACATGAATTGTGTGATGATTTATGAAAGACTCTAAAAGTGATTTTTGAAAAGATAACATATTTATGAAATCATGTTTTTGAAATATCTCATGTCTATGAAAAGTCAAGATTCAAAAAAGTGTCATTTTGGGCAATATGTTTACAAGATGTGAAATGCATGATTATGTGAGTTTGTGGTGGTCCTCTAAGTTAAGTCAAGTGCATTTCAACAAAAGACTTCTCTAGCCTGCCCGCTAGTGGCATGGAGCTCCTTCATAAACTCCCATAAGTTCATGGCTACGCAAAACCATTATGTGAGATTGCGTTAATACTTTCTGTTCACGGCTACACAGGATCTTTATGAGAAATGTGTAGTATGTTTTGTTTTGGATCCACCCAAACCATTCTGACGTGCTTATGTGCTTATGATCTGTGAACAAGTTTGATGCATTCATATTTTATGGTTTGTGAATTTGACTATATGATGAGAATTTGAGAAGCATGTGTTTATGAACTCAATGAAAATTTTCTATGACAAGTAAAATGTTTTCAAAGATTTTGTTTATTTTTTTGTTATAAACTATTACCCACGAGCTTTCAAGCTCACCGCCTTTTGTCCTATCTTCAGGTGATAGCTAAGAGATCAAGTGATCAAGAGCCTAAGGGGGATTTCTCCAAATTTGCTTATTTTTTATTTTGAGTTGGTTTTGGAAAAGCACAATGTTTTAGTCACATTCCAAGTTTGTGTTAGTAGTGTGCCCTAGGCCAATAGATAGTTGTGATTCATGTATTGACATTATGACTTGTTAATAATATATTATG
>JANZLF010000008.1:32867170-32886615 GCA_026546835.1 Erythroxylum foetidum | reverse complement strand
TTTTAACTTAATTTCAATCAACTCATCCACTTTTGAAATATTTCTTATTTTTACTCAAAAGTCGGGGTCCAACATGTGGAGTGTATTGGGATTGCATATTGAATATGAATTTTATAAGGGATGATGAAGTTGTTTTAGATGATTTCATGGTAAAATTAGACATCTGATGTTGGGCCTCATTTTCGGAACCCAACTATCTAGACTATCATAAGACTTGAGCATGGTTTCTTGTAGGGTTATTTCAATGTAATCTCCTTAACTATCATCGATTCATCTTCATTCTTCGATACTATAAGCGTTGGGCCCTGTTTTTACCCTCATAAGACACATGTCTAACGTCCTACACGACATTTGAACATACATCTCACAAGGGTAGGATGCTCACACTAGTTAATCACTAAAACACGAATTGACTTCTTCAAATCAATGTTTCCCATTATCTAATCTTTCTAATGACACTAAAATCATTCAAATTAGATTAGAAATCTGAAAGTTATACCCCAATCATTTTTGGACTATTGTTATACTGAAATAGTACACTATACTCAACTTCCAACTAGAAATTGAAAGTCTTAGAGACTGAATTAAAATTTGATTTCTGCATATAATTTGTAGCTCTATGACTCTAGTTGATTTTGAAATAAGAATCATCTCATTCGAAGCTCTATAGATCAAGAGATGATTAAAACACCTAGGTATGTTCAATAAAATAATCAATTCATGCTCTTCCAACCGATTCCCTCACTTTCTTTCCATTCATATTTTTCAAATCAAAACCAAAGGCTATCAATTTCTATGGAGAGATAGAAGAAAGTGTTAGGAATCTATTAGTTCAAAAATCACCTCATTTGGAGGCCAGATGGCAAAGTTATGGCCAAAAGAGACAAACATGTTCAGAGTTGGAAAACCCTTCAGGTGCGATCGCGAGAAACAAAGATGCGTCGTGAGGATGAAAGTGCACTCACAAGGAAAAAAGTGAGATCGTAAGGAGGGAAGGTGCGATTGCAAGAGCACTTGGTGCAATCGCGAGAGTGCCTAGTGCCATCGCGTCCGAAGCTGTCTTACATAAACATCTTAAGCAACATATCTAACTTCAAATGATCATAATTTTCAACTTCGATGTCTAAAAACTTCAAATTATATATTGTTGGAAAGCTAGAAAGATAAACTACAACTTTCATGAAGACAACTTTGTCCAATTAAGTCAAGATCAATCTAGTTTTTCCCTTGAAGTCCGAACATAAATTTTTCCCTTAAAAAAACTTGAAATTTCAATGTACAACTTGGAAAGTGATGAGTATAACCATTCAACTACCAAATTTACTTCATTAAACTCTCTAATCTCTACTCATTTGACTCATCACTTACAACTAATTCTCATCATTCACAAAAGTCATATCTTTCTTTTTCATAACATCTCACTTATATACATATATCAACAATTCATGTTCAAAATTCATCATCTCAGGTTGATAACTTCTTCAAGTATACCTAATTTTTACTCAACATCATCCATACACAATTCATATTTCATTAACATCAAAAGATAAGTCTTTTACAAAGCTTTAATGGGCATTTCAAGCCATAATACATCAATGTTCCAAAATACAAAAGATACTTGATCAAATAATACTTGAAATGCAACTAAAGCCTGGTGTTCTCATAAAATAACATAAAACACAAAAAGATGCAGCTTTGGAGTGATGCCTCGACTCTTGATCACTCGATCTCTTTTACATCACCTGAAGATGGGAAGGAATGGGGTGACCTTGAAAGCTCATGAGAAACAAGTTTATAACGAGAAATAAGCAAAAACCATTGAAATATTTATTTTCAATGTAAAATTCACATTGAAATCCATGTAACACATATTTCTCAAATTCACAGCTTATCAAGCAATTCATAAACATCATGAATCATGAATTCATCAAACTTGTCACAAATCATAAACACATAAGCACATTAGAATGGTTTGGGTGGTCCATAAATAGAACGAACTAACACATTCCCATATAATGGTCCTGTGTGCTCGTGAACAAAATAAACTAACACAATCCCACATAGTGGTTTTACGTAGTCATAAACATGAGGGAGTCCATGAAGGAACTCCATGCCATTAGCGGGTAGGTGGGAGAAGCCTTTAGTTGAAGTGCACTTGACATACAGAATGGACCAAACCAAACCCACATACATATGTATTTCATAACTTGTAAACTTGTTGCCTAAAAAGACACATTTTCTAAACATGATTTCATAAAATTGATACCCTTTCAAAAACATTTTCATTTTTTCATTTCCTAATTCATACACAAAATCCATATACAAAACACATAGCACTTTCTCAAAGCATTTAAAGAACAATAATTGCACATTTATAAAGTAGTTGAGATTATTTATTTCCATTTCTTGAAAGAAATATTTATGGATTATTTACCCAATTATAAACATGAGACCCACCTTAAATTCCCTTGCTTAAAGACTTGCTCAAAAATGCATGTCCTCTTGTTCCTCTTGCCTCTCTTGATTCCCTTAACATTGACAAAATTTTCAATTCAATAGGAATTTCAATTTGAGGACCCCCAAGTCACATTCACTAAAATCAATTCTAGAAAACTTAAACCCATGCATTTCCTAAGCTTCATAAACTAAATCCCTTCCAGAAATTCAAAAGATTAAGCAAGACCTTACCTTGAATCTTCACCAAATGAAGAGTTTCTTGGCTCTTATGAAAGCTCTTCTCTTCCTCTACCTTTTTTTTCTTGAACAACCTCAAAATCTCTCTAGAAAGCTTAAAAAATATGAACCCTAGGTCAACTCTCTTCTTTTCTCTCAACCACGGAAACTCTCTTCTTTCTCTCTTCTATTTTCATTCTTGTCCCTCAATTCACATTTTCTCATTCTCTTAAATGCAAGACCACATTTTCATCTTCCAATCCTACCTTTAATGAGAGTGCAATGTCTATTTTACCCTTTCCTTATATGCCTTATGTTCTTTATCCTTAAGTGACTTGCCAAAAATTCCCTTGAATATTCTTCCTACCTTAACACTTTAATTCAATTAACCTGTATTATAAAACCTTACTAACATTAACATAATAATTAACTCCACAAAAATTATTCCTTAAAGACCTCATAATTAATTTAAATCATGCTTATTCATTGAAAAAAATTTTGAGGGCCAACATTTCTCTCCCTTTTAAAAGAATTTCGTGCTTAAAATTCTTACCTGACTCATCTAAAGGTAGGGGTGTCTCCTCATATTAGACTTAATGACACCTCAAATTCAAGAATCCAATCATGTAGTTAAATACTTTACATCAAACTTAATGCATACACTCTCAGTAGCATATTCTACATCTTATGCCTATATCTCTGTCAGGAATAAGACTCCAATACTCACTTCTGAATCAGTACATATTCATTTTTGGTTTGTTCCTTCATTGATCATTCTTAATATAAACTATCTAATTCGCTTAACCTAATTCAATGAAATTCTTCTTCGAAAGAAGATTTCTTGCTACTATCATCTATACTGTTTATGCAATCTTTATCAATCAACTGTTATCATCATCATATTATCAGCCATTCTTAATACCTCAAGAAGACCAATTTCAACTATTCATAATATCTCAATAAGATGAATCTTTGCCATAACTTATGTGATTAGAATATCTTTTATAATAAGGCTCAGTGAAGCGTTAAGCAGATTCATTTACTCTTATACCTTGGTATATACCATCAAGATCATTGCATCTTATCTAGAGATGTATTTATGACAATTCACCAATTAATAACTTATGCTAAGGATACCTTAATCTCATTTAATTCTAACAATATTTCTTCTTTTTCACCTGTCCTTAATCGTGTGGACTATGCTACGATTGTGCCCTCTTGCTTTTTCTTCGAATTCATTACTCATTGTAACATCACCAAGAATCTCAATCTGTCCCCGGTTGATCATTATAAGCACTTTCATGTGTTACTTTCGTTCCTCTTAGACTTTAAACTATAGTAACTATGACTAACAAATATCCAGTAAATCATAGATTGCTTCCTATGTCATCTCCACACATATAATACATATGTGCTCAATATTCTCACTTGTTATGGTGATCCCATTATCAGATATGTACTCACAATAACAATTCAACTTAACCTTTTGAACTTTTATATACATCGCTATTAGTCATCTCATCTTTCAAATATCTTTTATTACATCTTACATACGTATATTTGCAATCAATTTAAAATTATAGATGTATAATCATCTTGAAATTCTGATCTCAATTCCACTAACACTTTCTTATAGTGGATCATAGCTCTTATCATATAAATCAAACAACCAATTCAGTTTTAAGTTCATCTTCATAAGATAAGAATAAATCTTTTGTTTTCATCCAACTTTGCTTATACACTTTAAATTTTGTCATTTCTACCATATCCCTATTTTCCTTAATCAATTCACGACAGTATATTTACATCTATTTCATATTTGAGGATATATCACCACAGTATAATATTGATGTCATATTTAATAATGCATCCCCCGAATACAAATACGTTGAATCATTATCCGTCATATTTACCCATGTACTATTTCTTAGTTCTAAAATATCCACAAAATTTTTATTTTCTCACATTCTGATAGATCATCATTCGTCTTACTATTTCTATCAGCTCAAACTATTAACAAATGCTCACATGTGTCACTCAGAATAGGGATCAGTCGTTGCGGCATGATAAGACATGTCAAAAATGCATGTAACTTGATACATATTTCAAAAAATGCCCATGTAACATACTAAACCTGGAGTTACTCTGATACCAAACATGTTGGACCCTATTTCTGGAGCCCAACTATTTGGAATATCATAAGACGTGAGCATATTTCCTTGTAGGGTTATTTCAATGAAATCTCCTTAGCCAACACCAGTTCATCTTCATTCTCAAAACATCCTAAAAATTTCCTATTTGATTAATAGGTATATGTCAATCCATTCATATGCTTATATCCTCAATCATCACTCTGACATATCACTCATTTGTATTTTCTCTACTAAGTACATTTTAAGTTCCCTTCCAGCCTAATTGTACTATAGGAAAGCACCCTCGAAAGACATGTGCCCGATATCCTAAGTGACATCTGGACACGTTGTCCCATAAGGGTGGGGAACTCACACCAATTAGTCAGTGGAATTTCAAATTGACTTTTGTAGTGCAATTGTAGCTCCATGTCTCTAGTTTATTTTGAAATAAGAATCATCTCATTCGGAGCTCTTTAGATCAAGATATGATTAAAAAAACCAAATCATGTTCATAACCAATTCATGCTCTTCCAACCAATACCCTCATTTTCTTTCCATCAATCTTTTTTAAATTAACACAAAAAGCTACCAATTTTTATGGACACATAGAGGAATGTGTTAGAAATCTATTGCTTCAAAAATCAAGTCATTTTAAGGTAGAGTGACAAAGTTATGGCCAAAAGAATCGAACATGTTTAGGTTTGAAAAAATCTTGTGACTTTTGAAAATTTTTACAGAGTTGAGATTGTGACTCTTCATTTTTTCTTCTACAAGAATTGTTTTGGACAAAATAGACATAACTTTCACTAGAAATGTTAGATTAATGTCATTTTTAGACCATTTCGAAGAAGGCTTCTAGACCTACAACTTCTATAAAGACCTGAAGAATGTTTTTGTTTTTAAAAGGGATAAAATTTCAATTTAGTGTAGCTATCCCATATGTACACCCCATGTAGCATTACCAACTTTTAAGGATCATATCTCTTAACTCTGATATTCAAAAATTTCTTGTTTTATATCATTCGAAAGCTAGAAAGATAAGCTACAACTTCTAAGAAGACATCTTTGTCAAATTTAGCCTAAATCAATACAGTTTTTCCTTGAATTTAGAACACAAATTTTACCCTTATAAAAGACTTGAAAATGTAATGTACTAATTTTGAGAGTCATGAGCAAAAATGCAATCATATTTCATTATCATTATAAGGTAAGAGTTTTAGAAAGCTTCAATGGTAATTCCTAGCCATAATACAACATTTCTAAAAAATCCCAAAATACAAAGGGTACTTGAACAAATAATACTTGAAATGCAACTAAAGCCTCATGTTTATAAAGTCTAGCTTAAAATATAAAAATATGCCTAATCGGAGTGCTGCCTTGACTCTCTTTCACTCAATCTCTTGCTCATCACCTGAATGTGAGAAGGAGAATAGGGGGAATTTAAAAGCTCGTGGGTAACAAGTTTATAACAGATAACAAGCAAAACCTTGAAATTGTTCATGAGTCATAGAAAAATTCAAATTGAATTCATAAAATGCATATTTCTTAAATTCTTAACCAAATTCACAATAATACAAATTATGTATGCATCAATCTTGCCAACATATCATGGGTACATAAGCACATCAAAATAGTTTTGGTAGGTCCATAAATAGAATGTACTAACCTAATTTCAGAAAATGGTATTGTGTAGCCATGAACAGAACGTACTATCGCAATACCACATAAGGATTTTGTGTAGCCGTGAATTTAGAGGAGTCTGTGAAGGAGCTCCATGTCACTAGCGAGCAAGCGGGAGAAGCCTTTAGTCTAAGTGCACTTGACATACAGAATGGATCACCATAAACCCACATAACATATAATTTATGGCATAAACATATTACCCTAAATGGCACATTTAGGAAATTTGTTTTTCATGAGTGTGAAATATTTTGAAAACCATTTCCACGTCAATTTCACAATTCATTAACCAAATTCACATAACAAACATATGTTAATTTCTCAAATCATTCAAAAGCAATAAATGGAATATTTATAAAGTAGTTGAAAACATTTTATTCTCTTGATTTAAAAGAAAACTTTAATGGCTCATCAAATCTATTATAAACATGTAACCCAAACTAAAAAATGCCTCTCCTTTTGCTCCTTTTGCCTCTCTTGATTCCCTTAACATTAGCAAAATTCCCAATTCAATAGGAACTCCAATTTGAGGACCCAAAGAAATGTATGCATAAAATTGATCCTGGAAAGCTTCAACCCATACATTTCCTAAGCTTCTTGAACTAAAACCGATCCAAAAATCCAAAAGATTCAAAATGTGCTTACCTTGATTCTTCACCAAATAAAGAGATATTTAGCTTTAATGGAAGCTCTTATCTTTCTTTTCCTTTTTCTCTTCTTGAACCACCTCAAAATCTCTCTTGAAGGCTAAGAAAAATTGAAACCTAACTCAAACTTCCTTCTTTTCTCTCTTCTCCACGATACTCTCTTCTTTCTCTCTTCTATTTTCATTTTTCTCCCTTAATTCACGTTTTCTCCTTCTTTTAAATGCAAGACCACATTTTCATCTTCCAATCCTACCCTTAATAAGTGTGCAATGTCCATTTTACCCTTCCTTATATGCCTTATGCTTTTTATCCTTAAGTGAACTACTAAAAATACCTTTATATAATCTTACTACCTTAACAGTTTAATTCAATTAAGCTATGTCATATAATCTTACTAAAATTAACATAATAATTAACTCCATAAAAATTAATCTATCAAGACCTCAAAATCTATTTAAGTAATGCTTAACTCAATAAAAATAATAAGAAAAATTTCGGGGGCCAACATCAATGGTGTCATTATTTGAATCCATTCCCATTAGTTCTTAATAACTCCTTGTTTGAAAATTTTCCTTATTTCTTTCCACACTTTCCTTTAAAGTCTTGCGAGTGGTTTCCATTGATAGGAGACTTCTATGCTGTCCTCTTGAAGTGTATTCCCCTTACACAGTGGCATGATTGGTATTTTAGTAGGGAGCTCCTTGGAAAGTTCCATGCTAACAAATATACAAGCATATCCAACCCTTTTCTTAGTTGTTATAGTCTCATCCATACAAAAGGATTTCCCTATATAGCTAGTAAAGGCACTCAAACCTTGAGTAATCCAGTATTCAAGGGGTACATTATGAAAGTTAATCAATAAGGGGATATTATGAACTTTGGTTGAATCTAACTGTAAATAAGGCTGCATATTGGTTAAATTTCGATATGTCAAAGACCTTCCTCTAGGACTTTATGGGCTAGTGAGGTAGAGTTAAATTTGAACAATATGGGGTTTTCTTTGGTTAGGAGGACATCAACCAAACCTCTATTTTTCCATAGGAAAGGGAGGGCGTTGATCAAAAAAGAATCTCACAAGTGTAGCTACCCAGCTACGAGCTCCTTCTTCTAAAATTCCAATCTCAAGATAGACAATAAGCATGCCAGCAATCTCCTTTGGAGGCTTGTATAAGAGGTTTGAGGCATATTGGTTCTTGACTACCTGTTTCCAAATTTTCTAGGGAGTGGATGCTAGGGATGAGGTGGTGGAGTTGGGGTCAGGTAGAGATTCGCATAGACGGGGTTGGAAGGAATCTAAGGAGGCAAAGATGGAAAATCCTCTTTGCCATTGCTAGCTAAACGTTGCATGGTTAGGAAACAAAGCTAAAAAAGAAATGAGTAGCTTTAGTAGAAAAGAAAGGGTGAAAAGAAGTGGTTCAAAGTGGGAAAAGAAAGTGCCAGGTAAAATAAAGTGTTGTAACTAGACAAATGTGTCCTTAGAGCAATTTTAGTTTTCCAAAAACAGAGAATGGGAATAAGGGATGTGGGTGGAAGATGAGCAAGATGAAGATACGTACTTGAGGTAAGATGGAAATCATGCAGCCCATGTATGAAGGAAGTCAAAGGAGCAATCTTGCAATAGTAAAGTTGAGAGCATTATCTTCTTATAAGTGACTTATTATTGCTTAATGTAGCTAAATATAATTTTGTTCAAATTTTTATAGACTCATTGAAAACTTTTAAGATTCTCTCATGGCCCTCTTTCAACACTAGTAAAAGCCAATTTTTTAGTTTGAAGGTTCTTAAGAGATAAGATGATCAAAGCTCTAGTACCTTAAATACCTTATGTCATATACCATGTAGTAACAATAATAACTAGAAGAACAATATTAAAAGATTTTCATACTCTATTACACGTAATTAATAATAAGATAGGCAACTATAATAATAAATTTCTTTCCTCTATAGGCAATTTAAAACTTAATATATTTTTTCTCATTAAATGCATATCTATTAGGGTTCACACTTAATTCTTTCAAATCATAAAGAATATTAAATGTTCTATTGATGCAAATAAAGATGTAGTAAAAAAAATCAAGTGAACTAATATATACTCTCCACATGAAAAAAGGGGACTCGACATTACTCATATTAAAGACATGAAAATGATGTTAAGAGCAAGGAAGATTTGGAGGCTTTATACTAATAAGGAATCCATTTAGGTAAAATGGATTAGTTCTCATTTTTAAAGGATAAGATCTTCTAAAATTTGAAACCACAAACTAATAACTAATGGAACCTAAACTAGATTCATAGGCTAAGAGATTCTCTTAACTAGCAAATGAAGATCTTGATAGGAATGGCTATGATTCTTGGTTTTGAAACGATGATTGAAATGGATTAGGATTCTTATACATAATTCTTAAATGAACCTTATTGAGATATATGTTTCTAGATCATGCAAGTTAAAGGAAGTTATATAAGGGGAGAAATGGTATTTAAAATTAAGAGGTTTAACCTTTTTAAAGCCAATATTCTCAATTATAAGCCAAGCCTAATAATTCTAACTTCAGCAATAAATATTGTATGAAGATCTTTAGGATGTATAAAATAAAAGATCAGGACAATTAGGTGTATTTCCATCTTAACCTTCGTAAGGATTCCTTTATTTTATAGCTACAAAAAATTTTAAAATCAAGGATATTATCAAAGGATTCTTTAGCCTTAAGCGTAAGTTTTATAACTATAATGCTTAGTCTATAAATCATTTAATTTTTAAATGTTAATTTTCTTTAACTTTTTGGTCTCACATCTAAACTCTCTATAACATTATTTGCTTTAAAGCATAATGTTCATGGATAATAAAGTAGGAAAGGAATTTGAACTTATAAATAAAAAAGTGACTCAATCTTCTTCAAGTTAGCTTTTAGTTAAACAATTTATCCTTATAAAAAAGAGATATCTCAAGACATTTCGATAAGAAAATAGAAAGAAGCTAAATTTCATCCCTAAAAACATAAATTGGATTTAATAAATAATTTTAGCTAATAATGTTCATATCATGTCGAACAATGAAATAAGAAATAAATGGGATCTTCCCCATACTAAGGTATCTCCATATCAAAGTAGCTAATATAATCAAGGATTCCTTCCTATTCCTTCAGTGCTGGAGAAGTTTGTTTCTTAGTTATAGATAGAGATTGATAAATCCTAGCTTAGTGGAGATTAGTTTCCTCTTTATTTTATATGTAAATTTAGCATAATTTCTCAATTTTCCTCGTGTCAAGTTTGTTAACTTTGTGCATTTTGGGTTTATAATTTTATTATTTTCAACTTAAAAAATGGGATTATATTGATTGATACTAATCTTGAATACTAGTTTACGTTACAATGGAGTTTTATGATGTCATTCTCCTTATACTAAATTTAATTACATTTTGACAAACTAATTTAATTCCTAATGGTATTTTGGTGAACTAAATTAATTATTTAAGATAAAAGACTACATCTTAAACTTAAGCTATAATGTTCACACACATTTAGATTATCAAGAGAAAAAAAAAAGATATGATATCTATCTATCTTGATTAACTTATACAAGTAAATATCATATATGAATAATACATATACACTCATTCATATTATTTCCAAACTAGGTAACTAATTTGACAAAGTAATTATTGAAAATTAAGATTTCACATAAATGATAATCATAAACAAAAAAACTATAAGATTAGAATTCAAATTAGGCATACAATCACATTATCAAGGATTCCGTTAATCCTATCTAACAAGTTATTTTGTAACTCATATGATATTTCGTCTTAACAATTAAACTAACTGAACTGAAACTATTAAAAGTTCAAGGGCTAGAAACTAATTGAACAGTTACAATAATAACTAAATTCTTCAAATTCTAATTAAAATTTATCAAAAGGATGAAAAAAAATCCTACTTCGGTTTGATAGCAATCATAAATTGCCATAGTGGCATGAGGGCAATATACACTGATGAAACTTCTTATAGCACTGTTCTTCTTTTGATAAGTGGTGACATCTGACAAAATTTATAATAAATGAACAATCTCCCTGTTAGCTTTCCAACGATATATGGCATGTTAAAATCAAAGAACTTTATATATTGTTTATATTTCTGGAAGTGTGATATGCCTGAAATCATGCAATTTAAATCTTTTTTACCCTTCTAATGTCAACTTCAACTTCTGTGTATATCCCTACTAGGATTGATAGAATAAGTTAAGGAGGTTTAATAGGTGGAATGACTAATTTTCCCTCCCTCCTTACATTTTTTAATTTTATGCTCCTTAGGGAAATTTAACCCTTTTCTTGATGAAATTTTCATGCTACCAAGTTTCTAACAAATAAATAGTAATAAAATAAACAAGTATTGGATTAGAAGGAAATAATTATAAAATAAAAATATGATATTAATTATGTTCAAGATAATTGACATTATATACATTATTTTGTAATCAAATTCTCTCAAATTATCTTTTGGTCGTCTTTAAGAAAAATCATTAAAACAAGGAAAAAGTTCATAAATTTATGGTTTACCCTTATATGGTTGCATTATAAGCATATTTGAATAATCACATGATGTCAAGTTGTAATTTAAAGAAAATTTGAGTTACATAATTCAAGTGTAAATAGAATTTAACTTAACATCTAAGGAGCATAAGCATAGCCTATATTAAAAACTTATGTAATTTTAGAAGTAATTTAAGTAAATTTCATAGTGATAATCAAAATAGACCATCCTTTACACTCATCCTTCACTAATTATGACATTGGTGCATGCCTAGATCAATAAGAATTTTAAGACTTGAAATTGGGTTTATAGGCTCATTTATGATATAATGGATAAATAATGGATTTAAGGAAAAGAGAACGCTTGAATATAAATATGTAGTCTATGTAGTTTGGTATATCCTACTATAAATCCATCATTGAATATATACTAAGAAATTCCATAACCTAAGTATAGTCTTAACAAATACATCTAACTTTTCGAAGTTAATCATAAACCATGCATTATATCTCCACCCATTTCAATTTTTTACTCATAAAATTGGCCAATGAAATATAGTTCGATTAAAAAAAACTTGATAACCTTGAAATAGAGCCAAGAAGTTGTTAAATTAATGATTAGGAGATCACCCTCAAGAATGAAAACACTACTAATAAGGAAAAAACCAAAGATAACTCTTTCTTTTATGTTTTTTTTTTTACTTTTTTATAACAACAATTCAATGACTAAATACATTCAATTCAAGGCTATTTAAAACAATTATATAGCCTAAACATTTCAAACGCATTTTTCAAGTAATTAATGAAAGAAAAATACTAGCAAAGCCAAACCAATAACTTATAAAAATACACTAATAACTCCCAACATAGAATAATTATCAAATAATATGACAAAAAATCTATCCTATCCATTGAGTAACTCATGCATCTCTTATAAAAGGGTAAAAAAATTCACATAAATTTAATTAGTTAATGGTGGTAATTATCATTAGCTAATGCAAATAGCACAAGGTTTATTCCTACACAAATGGTGTAAGAACACGAATTTATAAATCTCAAACAAGGGTGTAAAGGATGTAATATATATCAAAAAGACTTGTTAAGGTCTTTAATACTATTAAATGAATTCTTAAATCACTTCTAAATTATTTGAATAACTTGTTTTCATTGTTAGTGTGATTACGTAATAGGTAAAAAATCTAAATTGATATGATTAGCTTACCTATAACAAAATTGTAATACTAGGTTTCTAAAATTAAAAAATTTACTTAATAATTAGTCAACTCATTATTTACTTCACCAAATTTAAAAATTATCAAATTGTTTAAGTATGCAAACATTACAAAAATCATATGGTAAAGGATACACTTAGAAACAAATTTAAAGAGTTTACATAGTTTCTTAATGATTTTTCATTAATTAAGTTCGCAATTTTCTCCCAAATGTTTGTATGATTAAACATGAAATAGAATAATGCAATTCAAATTTTTTACAACTAAAAAGTGAGATGAAGGTGATGGTACTTCCCTGGTTTTTAAATGTGTTGTCTAAAAAAGGTTATTGATACATGTCAAACTAAAAAGTGAAGGGAGAGAAGATGGAGGAGAGTAACTCTAAATATAAAATAAAAGAGATAAAATGATAATAAAAGGAATGAAACTAAATAAAATAAAATAAAAATTTAGTGTGAGAAGAAAATATAGTTACAAGTTTAAATTCATTAGTTTAATTTTCTTAATTTTTTTGTCAAAGACATCCTTTTCTATATTATAATCATTTTCCAAGTAGTGTTTCAACCTATGGCCATTGACCTAAAAAGGTGTCTCCTCAACTAATGATCTAGGTAGCAATTGTGATTCAGTAAGAATTTTGATTGACAAATCCTTATTACCATAACCATATCAAAATCATTATATAAGACCTAAAGAGGATCATAATTAGCATATAAAATGGTATGAAAAACTTCAAACAAATTAAATTTAAAGAAGTTTTCCAAATAATCCAAAGTACCATGAAAAAATTATTTTTCACTTTGGATGGAGCATATGCATCCCAACTATAATTGAAACATAGTTTATGCTAAAAACTTCCTCTTGTTTGGATAGGTAAAGAATCTTGTTTCTTCATGTTTATGTGTATTTCAAATTCTTTATAATCAATATTTGTCACTTCCTTTCCAAGTTGTCAAAATTATTTCCTCAATTTTTTTTTTAAAAAATATAGTTGATAATTTTAAGATAAAAAAAAGATTGATTGGGAGTTCATATCATCTATACGATACTTCATATATCGCAATGCATTAAGAATAATATGATCATTATTCACTCTAAGTATCATATGGTCGTTTTTCATGTGTATAAGCATTCTTTTAGAACATGAGTGGTCTAACTAAGATAATTAAAACTTTCTTACCCTCATTAACATATAAAACAAATAAATCTTATAGGGATACTGACCTTATCTATGTTTACTAGTACATCCTCAACAATACCTATAACTCGATTGGAAGAACAATTTGCATATTAAATCAAGGTTACTAATGTTATATGCTTACCAAGCCATATCCTTAGTACAAAACAAAGAGGCATAATTTTAATATTAGCACCTGAATAACAAATCCTTATCAAAATAATTATTAGAAACAAATTAAGGAATAAGGAATATCCCTTATTCCTTTAGTTGGCAAATTATTATTAAGTATGAAAGAATAGTCCTCAATAAGCTTGAAGGATTCAATTATACCAAATAATGCTTGTGAGTAAGAATATCCTTAAAGAATATGGGATTGTTAGGAACTTGATTAATTACCACTATAAATGTTATGTTTACACTTGTCTTATTCAAGAGCTCTAAAAAATTAGTGATCTCCTCTTCCCTTTGATTCTTAACTCTTTGTGGGAATTGCAATTTAGGTTCTCTATCTTTAAACTTGGCATATAAGAATCTTTATATCAGGGGTCCAATAACTTGCTTTTCTAGTCACAAACTATAAATCCTTCTTTGCTTTCCTACTCTCTCCACTAGACTCTCCTTTTAAAGGTTTAACAAGAGGAGGTGCTCAAACCTTCTTTTTTGCTAAGGAGCTTGATTTGCCTCTATTCAATCACTTATTCACATCCCCTTCACCCTTTATTAAGTCCTTTTACGCTTTCTTAGTGCTAAAGGTAACAACTTAGGCTTGATTTTGTGGATTAACCTTTATATCACTTGAAAAAGTCCTTTTTGGCCTACATAGTAGCAACTTGACTAATTCACCTAATTGAATATCCAAATTCTTTATTTATGAATCCTAGTTATTCAACCTAATTGTTTTAACACTAACTAACTGAGGATCTATTTGTTTTCAATTTCAATTTCATTTTTGGTTTTAAAAAATTTGTTTGTTTGAGTTTTTAGTTTTGGTTTCTTCTAGTTTTTAAAAATCATGAAAATCATAAAAGGTGGTTTTTATTTCCTTTTTCTTCGTAATCTGATTTACTATCAACTAAATATATATTATTTGACTATTTAATATATTAATTTTTAATAATATTTAAGAATAATTTTATTTAAGGCATGACATAAAATGTTTCAAGGCATAACATGAAATGTTTCAAAGCATTTCCTTCTTCATTTTGAAATTCACCATCAAAATTCATACACCAAACATATAAAGATTTCTCAAATCATTCAAATAGCAATCATGCAACATTTATAAAATAACTGAAAACATTTAATTCTCTTGTTTTTGAAAACATAGTCATGGCTCATTACTCAATTATAAACATGTAACTCACCTAATTTCCTTTCTTATAAACTTGCTCAAAGACACCTCCCCTCTTACTCCTCTTGCCTTTCTTGATTTCCTTCATCAATGGCAAAATTCCCAATTCAATAGGAACTCCAAATTGGAGAGCCAATAAGACATATTCACTAAAATTGATACTAGAATTCAATAGAATTCCTTTCACTTAAAGGAAGCATGATGTTGTATGGGTTATTGTATATAAGTTCACCAAGTCTGCTCACATTCTACCTATTCGTCCTGATTATTTTCTGGATAGACTTGCAGATATATATGTGAATGAGATAGTGAGGTTGCATCGGGTGCCACTATCTATTATTTTTGATCTTGATCCTCAATTTACTTCGAGATTATGGAAAAGTCTGCAATAGCCTTTAGGTACTCAAGTTAAGTTCAATATCGCTTTCCATCCCTAGACAAACGGATAATATGAGCGGGTGATTCAGATACTGGAAGATATGCTTCAGGGTTGCGTGTTAGAATTCTCTAGAAATTAGGATAACTATCTTTCTTTGATGGAGTTTGCTTACAACAAAAGTTATCAGACTAGTATTGACATGGCTCCTTATAAAGCCCTATATGGTAAGAAGTGTAGGACTCTGGTTTGTTGGATTGAATTAAGTGAGATCAAGATGATCGGGCCTGA
This sequence comes from Erythroxylum foetidum, assembly GCA_026546835.1. Taxonomy (NCBI): domain Eukaryota; kingdom Viridiplantae; phylum Streptophyta; class Magnoliopsida; order Malpighiales; family Erythroxylaceae; genus Erythroxylum; species Erythroxylum foetidum. Next base: position 32,870,527 of record JANZLF010000008.1, on the reverse strand, counting down.
TATTGTGAAAGATACTGAAGACAAAGTTCAAGTTATCCAACAAAGATTGAAAGCCACCAGTAATAGACATAAATCATATGCTGATTCAAAAAGGAAAGACATTGAGTATCAGGTAGGAGATATGGTATTCTTGAAAGTATCACCATGAAAACACATACTTCGATTTGGGAAGAAAGGTAAGCTCAACCCACGATATGTTGGTCCTTATGAGATTCTTAAGAGAGTCAGATCAGTGGCTTATCAATTAGCTCTTCCTGAAGAATTGGTCAAGTTACATGATATGTTTCATGTTTCTATGTTATGAAGATATCAGTCTGATGACACACCTAAGATGCTCGTGTAAGAAATTTAAGTATAACTAGATTTGTCTTATGAAGAAACGCCCATGTCTATTTTATCCAGAGAAGTCCGACAACTCTGAAACAAGCAAATATCTTTGATGAAAGTACTCTGTCAACATCATGGACTCGAGGAAGCAACATGGGAACCAGAAGAGATCATGAGAGCTCAGTATCTTCAACTATTCTCATCAAGCATGAATTTTGAGGATGAAATTCTTTTAAAGGGGAGAGCATTGTGAGGCCCCAAATTATACCCTAGTTGAAATGTTACATGTCCATGAAAGTGCATGTGTTATAGGTGTTAAAATTGTGCTATGATTTTAATGTGAATTTCATATGTCTAGAATTTTGGTCTAATGGATTATATTTATTGATTAGGAATTAGTTGATACCATTAGAGAATTGAGGTGTTAAAATGTACATTTGGACTAGGAAAATTATCGAGTGTCAAGTCAAGTTGATTCACAAAAAATTAGAATGACTTAAGTCTATAAGTTAGTAACATTTGGCATAGCTAATACATTGACATTTGGCAGTATTAGTTAAGTGACAAGCATCTTAATTGAGTTGTGGCATTTGGAAACATGATAAGAAGACAATTGGCTCACTCCTACGTTTGCAATGTAGGTCACCCCATGGAAGGACATGTGTCCTTTCAGAGTTAGGACACCTTACAAAGCAAGAGCTGAATCACTCAAACTTATTTGGTGTTTCTGCTACCTTCTCACTACTCTTACCATCGAAACCTCTCACTCCCTCTCAACTTCTGGAATGTTTTTCTTGATTTTGTTTCATCTTCACTTGGATTCTTTGTAAGTTATTGTATCAAGAAGTAGGTTACGTTATTTTTTGTGTTATTGTGTTGTTAGTGTTGAAATGTGCACCTTGATCTTATATGTGTGTTGATTGCTTGGAAGGGTAGGAATAGCTGGTTCTTTGGAGTTAAAATTCGAAGTTAAGAAGGAAAGGGAATGCTAAAATTGATTGCATGCTATAATATGAATTATTTGATGCTTGAATTTGATAGAATATGTATTAAATTGATGATGAATTGAGATCTGGAACATGATACTTGTTTGATTGCTTTTACTTTGGATGTTGATACCTGAAAGATCATGGATTGAGAAATGTTCATGAATGATTTTTAAATTAGTTTGGACATGGATTTGATGAGGTATTAAAGCATGAATAAGGTAAAATTGAACTGAAATTGATGGACATTAGTGAAGATGTGTCGAATGGAAATGAAGAAGTTAAGTTTTCGAAACAAACTGAAGGTTATGGGTGAGTGAACCTTCAGTTCACTCATCCCATGATCATGGAATTTTTAAGGCACATACCCATAATCATGGGAAATGGTTAGGAAGGTGAAAAACTTGGTTTTGTGCAATTGTTAAACTATATAAGGTTAGGTCTTTTTATTTGGTACATTGGGACTTAATTGTATTTGTTTAAGATGTGAAATGAGCTTAAATTGAGGTTAGATTAATTGAGTAAAAGTTAATTTAGTTATGGATTGTTAATTTGAGGTAATTACTTACGGAATGTGTGGTTAGTAAATAATGTTTCTAATATTGAAATTGTTGGAACCCCACCCTGGTGATACACGCGTCCGACGTCCTTCGTGACATCTGGACGCGCATCCCATGAGGGAGGAATTCCTCACCACAGAAGAAACTCAAATCAAACTTATTTTACTTACTCCCGAACGTATCTTGATAGATTCACCCTAATCTCCCTCAATAAAAATGATATTCTTAGGGCCCAAAATTAAATCCGATTCCTAAGCTAAAATAAAATTTCATGTCTCTATATTAATAAGAATAAAAAATCACCTCAATCGGATATCTCTAGATTAAGAAATCCCCAATATACGGAAGAATGTTCAAATTTCCACCCCATTTGTCTCACTTTGATTTATTCCGCAAATATCAGTTTAATCCCGAAAGCTTTAAGTTTGCATGAAAGGGGGTAGAAAATTTTTTTAAAAAACCAATGCTTCAAAAACTGAGTAAATTGGAGGTCAAACTGAAGAATTACAAATAAAAAAGTGGAAAGGGGTTTGATTTAGAAAAATTTGAAAATGAGAAATAATAATTAAAAAATAAAAAAAAATAAAAAATAATTTGAAAGAGCATTTCGCCCTCTGCCTCAACCTCTGTAACGATCACAAACTGATCCAAAAACTCCTTAAAGACCTTGTTCATCAAATCCATGAAAGCAGTAGGAGCATTGGTCAGTCCAAAAGGCATAACCAAAAATTCATAATGCCCATACCATGTTCGGAAGGCTGTCTTGCTCACATCAGACTCCTTAATCCTGAGTTGATGGTAGTCAGACCTGAGATCAATCTTAGAGAAGACCGTTGCCCCCTGCAGCCGATCAAACAAGTCATCTATCCGGAGCAAAGGATACTTGTTTTTCACTATCACCTTATTGATCCTCCTATAGTCAATGCACATTCTCCAGGTTCCATCTTTCTTTTTAACAAATAAGACCGGTGCTCCCTAAGCTGAGGAACTCGGCCTAATAAACCCCTTCTCTAATAACTCCTCCAACTGCTCCTTAAGCTCCCTCAGCTCAGCTGGAGCTATCCTGTAAGGTGGAATAGAAATAGGAGCCATCTCGGGAGCCAAGTCAATAGCAAACTCGATCTCCCTCTCCGGTGGCAAACTGGGCAACTCTTTTGGAAACACATTAGAAAATTTCCTCATAATGGGAATATCCTCCACCTTGCTCTCCTTGACACTGGTATCTACAACACATGCCAAGAAAGCTTCACACCCTCTTCCCATCAATTTATTAGCTAACAAAACTGAAACAAGCCTTGGCGGTGTTATCTTTCTATCCCCTCTGAATATTACCTTCTGACCATCACCTAGATCAAACTCCACTACCTTTAGGCCACAATCAAACTTCACCCGATATTTCTCCATTACATCCATCCCCACAATAACATCCAACCCCTTCAGATCTAGAGGTAGCAGATCCACTACCAAACTAGATCCCTCGATAA
>JANZLF010000008.1:32846029-32867070 GCA_026546835.1 Erythroxylum foetidum | reverse complement strand
CATCTTAACCCTAAATCATCATTCCTACTTCATTTCTAAACTCATTCCAACCCAAAATCATTCACAAACACAACATAATCAAAAACCATAGAAGATTACAACATTTTCATACACCATTCTACAACAACTCACTTCACACATTCCACTTCATTTTCGCTTCTAACTATCACTAAACATGATTCATTCAACAAATCAAGAAGGGTTGAGTCTTGTATTTACTTGTTTAGCTCCAAGATTCGTCAAATTCTTTAAGATCTCCAAAAACTCTAGTTTTTGTCTTCTTCTCATCTTCTTCCACGACTTCTTCTTCCATTTCCAAGAAAAACAAAATTTTCTTCTTTTTATACCCCTTCATGAGTGTGAAATGTCCAATTTGCCCTTCCATTAAACCTTATAGCCTTGTGTGCTTAAGTGACTTGCCTAAAATGCCCTTATGCATTCTTACCACTTTTAATACAACCAAACCATATAATAAATTCATCTAACATTTAGATAACATGTAGCTCCAAAACTTTATCCATCAAACCTCATAATTTAGTTGATGCTTAATTCAATAAGAAAAATTTCGGGGGCCAACAATGTGGGTGTTACATAGATAATCTTTTTCTGAATTAAAAGTATTGCAAATGACTTTATCAAATGAGTCAATATCATTAGTTGAAATTTCAGAAAATTTAAAGCTACAGATTGTTATTCAAATGTTTCAATTACTCATTGAATTTTATTGACTATACTTATAACTATAACATTAGCTAAGAAAAGTTTTTTAAAGTTAAAATTATTGAAAACCTACTTGAGGTCATCAATGTCATAAAAAATTGAACGATTTAGCTATTTTATGTATCAAGAATGATATATTGGATAATATTGATTTTGATAATATTATTAATAATTTTGCATGTAGAAATGTATGAAGAAATTGTTTTTCATAAATCATGATCATCTGTGTGTTTGTTAGTGCAATTTTCTTAGTGATTTGCAGTCTAATATTGTTGTTCGATTGCTACATATTTAAAGTTTATATATTTGTGTAGTGTCGATTTATTAGGGCCCTTTTGTTTTAGTTTGCCCAGGGCCTATAAAATATTAAGAACGACCTTGAACACGATTCAAAGTTAAGGGTATACTTAATATAAAAAGAGACTAAAAGTACTTCCCTTTTATAGAGTTTAAATTGTAAAGAAATATTTAACTATCTAAGGTATAAAAAATTTAACGGATGCTTGCATTGGGTAGTGCCTTCATTATCAGTAACAATATCTATTTTTTTTTTAATCTCTTCTTTGTATGATTGAAACTTGAAATGTTATTGAAGTTTTTTTGTATATTCTATTCTCACTTTTCAACAACAATACTAATTGTAAACTAGATGGTCACAAAGTCCACCAGAATTCAGGAACTTTTTCAATTTCAAACGTGGAAGGAGACACCCTTACGAGACCAAGCAAGGTAAATATGCTTTTCGGTTTTGACTTGCCTGTCCTCTTTCGGCAGGCAAAGAATGAAACCGAAATCCGGATAATTGAATCGTAATGTTTATGTGTTTAAGCCATGGCAGCGGGCTTTACTGTCATCTGCCAACTACCAAGTGCAGATGTTGGACTTTTTTGATCATTTTGTTTTGACTATGCATACTCTGAAATTAACCCTACAAGTTTGAAGAGATAAGCACGATGTCAATCACATTGAATGTTATTTCATTCAAATTAATGGCGGAATCGAGTAGTTCTTTATTTTAAATTACATCATTGAATAAGAACTTTAGTAGTTGCGCAAAATATTTGGTAACCTACAATAATAGAAAAGCTGTGCACAGTTTCACTTGTTTCGTAACAATGAATTGGTAATTAGTTCAAGAAATTAATCGAATTCCAGAAAAAGCTTAATCGAAACAATGCAGTTTATCTTACTACTAATACAAGATTAGGAATTAATTTTTTTAAAAAAAACGTTATTTTCCCTAAAAATTGTAGAGTTGAAATTCTGGAAAAGGAGGCATGAGAGGTCAAAATCCAGTAGCACTATTACTAGTTCCTTACAGGAGCCTTTGAAACGCCAGGACCCATGAATAGTACGCGCTTCAACCAACTCTCACGTTACATTGTACGTCAAAAACAAAAATGAGAGGCGAAATGTTTACCACAGAAGGCAGCGAGGAATCACCAATCATGAGACTTAGTTCCCATGTGATAAGTATACAACCCATAAAACAAAATAAAAAATACAACTCAAAAGGGTAATTAAAAAAGTTAACGCCAAATGGAGAGCCAACTAGACAAAGTCACTCACTCCACAGCTCCACCAATGTTGCCGCTTGCCACCTGTGTGACAGTATGCCCTTTTGCCACGTGCAAGGAATTGCCCACACATACACATAAACTGATGAAGAGAGAGTATGCCTGCAAATAATTGCCCACACATTGATTGATGATATCCACATTCCAACAGTAAAGAAAATTCTTAGACAACGGAGAACCTTACCTGGGTCCATTTGATTAACTCGTAGTCTGCAAATGAGAGGACGAAACAATATCCCACATCATATAATGCCCCTTTCTGGCTGCGCATTGATTTAAAGAACTTACCGTATTGGACTCGGTCGTAGCCTCACGTTCATGGGTCGGATCCGTTTCACTACCACAGCATGATCTCACGCGCTATGGAGAAGAAGCGTTTCTAAATCAATTCTCTAACGTCTCTTCGACTTTACTAAAAGCAGATACGAATGACCAACACCACGCGCCTTATCCGCCAATGCCCTTAAAAGTAAAAAACTATTTCCGAAACAATAAAGACCAAACGCAGTGAAAAAAAAGGTTTGCTACTGCCCTACTGGTGTGTGCGTCTCTCTCTTCCTCTCTCTCTCAGCTTTTTGTTGCTTTTGTGTCCTCGTGATACTCTTCGACAAAACTCCCCACCCCCCCAGTCCTTCTATAACAACACTCGTACTGTTACTCCTTATTTTCTGTCTCTCTTATGGCTACGGGGGGCTCTGTTTTTTGTGGAAACAGGCGTCAGAAGCCTCCCATCACAAACAATATCACCCTTTAGAAATTAAGTATCTGTTGCCCTCTGTTGCCTTGCTTAATGGGTCTCCCCTTTGATTTCTTTGTTAAGCTTCTTCTTCTGCTTGTGTTAGTAGTGGGTCTCGACAATAATGTTGTTGGAGTTCGATCAGAGCCCGTACAAGACAAGCAAGCCCTTCTTGCCTTCCTCTCTCAACTCCCTCACTCTAATCGCCTTCAATGGAACTCATCTCAGTCAGCTTGTTCCTGGGTTGGCGTCACTTGCGATTCAACCAACTCCTCTGTTGTCATTCTCCGCCTTCCTGGAGTTGGCTTCGTCGGACCTATTCCGCCCAACACCCTAGGCAGGCTCTCCCAGCTCCGTGTTCTGAGTCTCCGTTCCAACCGTCTGTTCGGGGAAATCCCCTCCGATTTCTCCAACCTAACGCTTCTCCGTAGCCTCTTCCTCCAAGACAACAAGCTCTCTGGCAACTTCCCTCCCACTGTGACTCGGTTAACTCGTTTAAGCCGTCTTGATCTTTCCTCCAACAATTTCACTGGCTCTATCCCTTTTTCTGTTAACAATTTGACCCGATTGACTGGACTTTTTCTACAGAAGAATCATTTCTCTGGTGATTTGCCAAGTCTAGACCCTCCTAATTTGAGAAGCTTCAATGTCTCCTACAACAATCTAAACGGGTCTATCCCCAAGGTTCTAGTCAACTTCCCGGAGTCCTCATTCGCCGGGAACAACGGGCTCTGTGGCCGACCATTGCGCCCGTGCAGTCCATTTTTCCCGTCTCCAGCCCCATCACCGTCAGAGTTTCCAACACCGATCCCTAGCCATAAGAAATCCAAGAAGCTTTCAACAACCGCCATTGTTTTGATTGCAGTTGGCTCAGCTTTAGCAGCCCTGCTACTTCTACTACTGTTACTGTTGTGTTTGAGGAGAAAACGTCGCCGACAGCCGGCAAAGCCTCCCAAACCGCCCGTCGGAACAAGAGCGGCGCAGGCGGAGGCAGGGACGTCGTCTTCGAAGGACGATATTACAGGGGGGTCTGCGGAGGCGGAAAGGAACAAGCTTGTGTTCTTCGAAGGAGGGGTTTATAGCTTTGATTTGGAAGATTTGCTTAGGGCATCTGCAGAGGTCTTGGGTAAAGGAAGCGTTGGGACATCTTACAAGGCGGTGCTTGAGGAAGGCACCACCGTGGTGGTTAAGAGGCTCAAGGATGTTGTGGTGACGAAGCGTGAGTTTGAGATGCAAATGGAGGTTTTGGGAAAGATTAAGCATGACAATGTGGTTGCTTTGAGAGCTTTTTACTATTCCAAGGATGAGAAATTGCTCGTATACGATTTCATGGCTGCTGGTAGCTTGTCTGCTATTCTTCACGGTAAGGTTTTTGATTCCTTCATTTCTCGTTTCTTTTTAGCTTTTTTTCCCAATCTTCATCTGCTTAAATTAATTTCTCAATTTCCAAATTGTTTATAATCAACCATGCTCTAGCATACTTGGCCTAATTCGTTGGTGTCTGCATTCCGGTTTCTCTCATTTTTATTATTATAGTTAGTTTCACTTGTAAACAATGTAGCATCGTCATATAATAATACAAGAAGATTCATTTTTGGATAGATAGGTTGATCAGTAATAATACAGGGAAATTTGCTTATATGTAATCTGCTGAACATTCTTAGAGTGGCAACCACGCCAAACTGGATGTGGCTGTCCGGTATTCCTTTCTTTTCTTAATTGTTTCGCTCTCTCTCTACTTGTACTCAAACCCTATCATTTGCACCATCACCTACTTAGTTGATGTCATCATTGTGTTTCGAGACTGTAAAAAGAAGAGTAAGTTTGCTTTAATTTTACCCTAGGAGTAGGAACCTTTTCTGAGTTCAGTGTATTCTTCGTGAGCTGTGTTTCACTAACCTGCAAAAGCTCTGTTAAGGCCAGTGGACTCCCACAATTTCTCTTTTAAGATTGTTGTTGACCATTCATTTAAAGGATCCTATTGACTGCTCATATATATGGCCCGTGCATGTAAAGGAAGAAGACCATTTAAGTTCGTCTCAGTGTTTGGCCACTTGGCATGAAATGTATTTTCCTTTTTATGCTCGTGAAATTTGATACCCAAAATCGTATGTTTAAGGTGGGAATTGAGTTAACACTGTAATAATGGATCATAGGTAGTAGGGGATCAGGTCACACACCGCTGGATTGGGACAAACGAATTAGAATAGCAGCAAGTGCGGCGAGAGGGCTAGCCCACCTCCATCTTGTGGGCAAAGTGGTGCATGGCAACATTAAATCCTCCAATGTCCTTCTCCGCCCTGACCATGACGCAGCCTTGTCTGACTTTGGTCTGAACCCGCTCTTCGGAAACTCCATGCCGGCCAGCCGTGTGGCCGGATATCGAGCTCCGGAAATTGTGGAGAACCGCAAGGCCACATTCAAATCCGACGTTTACAGTTTTGGGGTATTGCTCTTAGAACTCTTGACAGGGAAAGCACCAAATCAGGCATCATTGGGTGAGCAAGGCATTGACCTTCCTAGGTGGGTTCAGTCGGTTGTTCGCGAGGAATGGACGGCTGAGGTATTCGATGTGGAGTTGATGAGGCACCATAACATTGAGGAAGAGATGGTCCAGTTGTTGCAAATAGCTATGACGTGTGTGTCAACGGTGCCTGATCAAAGACCGGCCATGCCGGAGGTTGTGAGAATGATTGATGATATCAGCAGGGGAGGAGAGACTGATGATGGGTTACGCCAGTCATCGGATGATCCATCTAAAGGATCAGACGGTCATACGCCTCCTCCCGAGTCCAGGACCCCACCTAGTGCAGTTACACCCTAGATGTCCTCATTGCAACAAAGAGAATGGAGGAGAATTGCAAATAAAGTAATTAAACAAAGATGTGGTGGTTAATCGTTGAGTACAGCTCAAAGCGAGCACGGGGAGCGTAAGTAACCAGTTTTACAGTGCAGTCTTTGAGATTGGGGGTTATAGTGGTCAATGTGTTCTTTTTCTTTATTCAATTATTTGACGTTTATTAAATTTTTTTCGTGTTTGATATTTTGTTTATCAAGTTTGCAACTTGCAAGGCGATTTTTAAAGGTGGGGAAATTTAGGATTGCTGGATTGATTTTGGGGGCATTTTCATGAACTGATTGGAATTGACCATTTAAGTGGAGTTGACCATTCTCCCTGTCTCCTTCCTACATATAAAATTATTACTATTATTATTTTTTTTATGTCTGTTTATGTAGGAGTCGGCTTTTGTTCCTTTCGTAGGCAGTTGGACTCCTAGTTTATGTTGGCATTATAAACTATAAAGCGGCCAATAAAGGCGATGTCCGAATTTAACAATGTCATGTCATGAAAAGTGACTCTAAATTGATAATTTTATCTTTTATAAGCAACGCCATTTAGCTTGTGCTTACTGGAACGAGTACTATACTCTTACTACCAACTCTAGGGCGTTTTTGTTGCGGGATGACCCGCGAGCTGCAGGCAGTAGGGGCCCTTAATTTTTATCGAAATCAATAACAAGTCTCCTGTCCTGCCGCATTTGCAGGTGGGGGGTTGACTGTCCATTTAGGAAGTACCCTAGCCACTGTGGATAACAGCCTGGCAGATTGTTTTGTTGTATAATGGGTCCCATCCCCCCCGAATGCCACTTGCCTCCTCAATCACCGTTTGCTTTCGCGCCTCTACTTTATTGGTGAAATAATTGCTACGAATAAAATTTTCTACTTTATAGTCTAAAATAAATACACCCTTCCCCACATTTGGTTTACATAATCGATTTGTAGCAAAGTATATAACCAAAATTTCAGGCCTCGTTAGGTCAGGTTCTTTGTTAGGGGGAAAGGGAAAGCACATTTCTCCCTGGCTTTAGTGCACCGAAAACACTTTCTGGTCGGGGACTACCTTTTCTGTGAAAGCACAAGGAATGACCTCAACTGCTTGTAGATCATTCAATTCTTTCAACCTAATTACTATCTACAAATTCCTACAAGCTTTCACTCTCGTTTAAAAAACCCAAAAACTATAATCAGTTGTAAGTCTTGTATAATTGAACATCTCTTTTTCTTTTTGAAAAATTATATGGAATTAATTAATATAAAGAAAACTTTATATATTAATTAATTTTATATACCATGGTTTTTGTTGGTAAGATTCTTGAGTGGAATATCCCTCTAGAAAAAAATGTGGCTATAGTGTATATCAAGGGAATATCTAGGTTGGAGGTGTTGCAAACTGCGTGGAAAATTCCAGAAGTTTCCATCAATGAATGAGCAGAGCCTCATATGCCGAGAGTATAAAGAGGAGATACGCAAGTGCTGAGGAGAGTGAATCAGTGGACCTCGGCTTGGCCAATCATCATACTAGAGGGAGACCAATCTTCCATTACCTATCTGACAAGAGACCTCTTGTTGAACTGCATGCATCCTGTAATTTCAGAAGCTGAGTGAGGAAATCGGAGTGAGAAGCTTGTGGCTTGATGTGCCATATACAAAGGCCTTTAAGGAAGTAAGAATGCAACCATTTGATCTAAAGAGTGCTTTTGTCCTCCAAAATCCACCATAACCTCTTGAGAATCAAAGCATGTTTAGCGGTTTTGATAGATAAAATGTTGGACCACCTTCATCTTTCGAATAACGAAGATCAGACCAACTAACTTTTGCTACTCCAGGGTCACCATTCGGGTGACTCTATAAGAAAGTTATGAGAATTCGTTCAATCGATTTGATGATGCCTTGAGATAAGAAGATATGGGAACTCCAATGATCATATAAGGAGGTGAGGTCGGATTTAAGAAGATGCAGCTTTCCTGCATAAGATAGGGATTTGTTCACCCAAGACTAGACTTCCTTCTGAATATTTTCAAGGAGAGGATGACATTCGGAGTTATTTAGCCTCCTAGTGGACACAAGGAGACCAAGGTAAAGTAATTGAGGAGACTTAAGTTACGTTTATCAGAGAAGCAATCACCTTCTTCAACCTTTTGGCTAGAATTTTAGAGATTATTTTGTAGAGAAAGATGGTACAAGAAATAGGGTGGAAGTCCCCAAAAGTGGAAGGATTAGAGCCTCTAGGGACCAAGCACAAGAATGTTTTATTAATCTCCTTGAGAAGGATAACATTGGAGAAGAATTCGTGGATAGAATTTTTGACAAAACTACCAACGATATTCCAGGATTGCTAGAAAAATACCCATTAAAGCCATCTAGTCCGGGTCCGGGGGCTTTCTTTTTATTCATACCAAAAACAACCATCTCAATCTCAGCGTCTTCTACTGGTTTCCTTAGAAGATCAAAATCAATAAGAGAGATTTGTTGCAGATTATGAGAGTGAAACAGTTGAGGAACTCCAAGTGTCAAGAAGAACAGAGAAAATTTTGACTTCTTCCTTTCAAATATTCAGGGGATGTTGGAATCATACACCATCTTGAGAGGTAATAGAGAAGATCTTGTTGTGATTCTGGCTAAGGTTGAATTGGAAAAAATTTGGAGCAGCTGTCCCCATCTTGTAACCAATGGATACGGGCTCTCTGTTGAAGAAGTGAGAAGTGATTGCTCAATACATGCAAGAAATTTAAGAGAGCAATCTTCTTTTTATCAATCAATAGTTGATCATCAGGTTGTGACGCAAGCATAGACTGCAGCTGGACTAATTCGGCTCTGGTGGAGATTGTGGCATTGGCAGTAGGTCCCTTGGAAGAATTCAGTAGCTTCAGTTCATTTTTTGTAAACTGTAAGTTCCGGGGACAGCAGAACTATTTAGTGCCAACAACCCAAAGGTTATGTTCCCTTGTACGAATAATAAGTGAACGTGCATGGCCTGTTAAGTTGCTTCCTGCAGATCCACCTTTATTACATCAGAATTATAACAGAAAATGATACGTCCATAAGCATGTTGGCCATGATTGGAAAGGAGCTTCCATTAGGAGCCCAAAATTTGTAACTTAGCAAGGTTCTTAAACCAGATTTTAGTTTCAAGCAAACCTACAACCAAAGATTTTTATCTCCAAACAATATCCCTTAAGGCGAGAAGCTTAGAAGGGTAGTTTATTCCTCTAACATTCCAAGCTAATATTAACATATTAAATAGAGATACTAGTAGGGCCTTTCCCCTTGGCCCTTTTAGATTTCCTTCTCACCGTAGACTGGAAAGTAACATTTGAGTCATCTACTTTCACATCCGGTATAGAGCTCAACGGTTCATCTATCTCAGATATAAATGGAGAAACAATAGGAGGAGTGTAGCACCCCACTCTCGCAAGACGCATACTCGACATCCTGAGTGATGTCCGAGTACGTACTCTGCACGGACAGCATGCTAAAACAGTTAAATACTCAAAACTTAGTACAAATTTTTTCAAATTTATCATACGCATATGTGGAAAATAATAATCAAATCGGGCCCACTTTTTTTTTCCTTAAACATTTTCATTCACAAGTATTACCATCATTTTTCAAATCATTATAATTTTTTTAATCACTAGGCCCCATTACAGATACAAAATACTTACAATCATAATGTCATTACAAATATAAAACACTTGCAGTGGCTATACTCCCGTTTGTCGGATGGAGTAACTCTTCTGAGTCTGAAAAATATTGCAAATTTTAGGTAAGTTTTGCAAAATCAGGAAGTGGACCATCCTCGATGGCTCATTCATATCACATAACACACATTGTTCATGAAATCATGTAAGTCACATCATTTCACTAATAATCAAATAGCATCACGTATTACTTTGATCACTTATTTCTTATTTCACATTTAGAGTAGTCATACAGTTCATTTTAGTCATTCAAAACATAAATATCAATGTTATATACAATACTCATGGGACTCGCTTCTAATTGTTATTGTTATGATCGAGTGCCTTTTACTGGCCTATATCCCTTGTGGATACTAGGTTGATCCATATCTCTTGTGGATACTGAGCTCTATCAAATAATGTCTCATATCCCTTAATGGATACTGGGTACATTCCCAATTGAGCCAGATGCTTTTATCACATTCTGAGATTTAAGCTCTTTATACTGGAAACTCCACTCACAATAGTCTTTATCTTTGATGCATTCATGTAATGGAATGCATCACATTTATTCAGTCTATCAAAAGTGCTCAATGTTATACAATCATATTCACTATCACATTCTTGTTCACATTTGTCATTAGACCTTGGTCCGACATTCAACATTAAAATTGAGAATCATTTATTCAGTCCAATTCAAATTCAAGGATTTTCACATGTATCAAACTCCTCAGAAAATCAATGTTCGAAATCAAAACAATCATAATCACATTTTATAATCATTCAATTCATAATACATAAACAAAACAATTAGAGAAGTAAGACCATCTAGGTCAACTCATAGTATGTTCTAAATTAGCATTAGCTTCCATGATCTAGAAATGTTTGGATGTGAACATTTATCTTGCACATCAAAATTATGCAATACACATGATGTACACACATTAATAATTGTACAAATTATAAGTATTCCTTTATGAACAAATGTGTATATGGAATAAGTACAATGCATGCTCAATGACAATCTTGGGTATATTATCAAATTTCACATCTTATCTACATTTTCATTTTATAACTCAATTACTCGTCATTTCAGTTATAACATTATTTACTCTCATAATATCAAATTCTCATTCACTTTAACTTGATACCCATTACTCATTTCTTTTGAATCACAACTACAATCATTTCCATTATACACATGTCTTTGGTACTTTATTACCAATAATTCATTCACTATTGTTATTCTAATATTATAAGATCATATAATATCCAAACTCCCATTCTTTCTTATAAATTCTCCAAAATTCCAAACCTTCGGGTCTATTTTTTATGGTCATTCTGATAAACTAAATGAAGTAATTTGACAACACTTTTGTATGAAAAGTTGTTCTCTTATTTCTTAAGTTTCAATGACATCAAGATCATATAATTTGATTCAGTATTCCGAAAGTTACACTCTGAATATTTCAGACTGTTCTTAAACTGAAATAGTACTTTGTACTCAACTTCAATTCAGATTCTGGAATTATAAAGAAAGAATTAAAATTTGATTTCTTAGACAATTTGTAGCCTTATATTTCTAGTTTATTCTAAATCAAGAATCATTCCGTTTGGATAACTACATAATAAGTTATGGCTAAAAAACAAAAGCATGTACCTTTTAGATGAAATAGGAAGCTCGAGAAATGTGTTTAAAATCTAGAGTTTTCTTAGATTAGCAGGATATTATAGAAGGTTTATCAAGGGTTTTCATTAATCTCAGCTCCTTTGACAAAGCTTCTGAGAAAGAATGTACCTTTTAGATGGACTAATGAATTCCAAAGGAGTTTTGAGGAGTAAAAATTTCGGTTGACTACAACACTAGTGTTAGCTATTCCATCTAAATCTTAAGGATATGTAGTGTATAGTGATGCTTCACACCAGGGGTTAGGACATGTTTTGATGCAGTATGACAGAGTGATTGCATATGCGTTGAGATAATTAATGTAACATTCTGCTACCTATGTTAAGGCTAAAATAGTAAATGTGAGAGATTACTAAGAATTAGAAAACACATTTCATGCTCATGCATTACATGATATGCACATACACGTGAATATTGAATCTTTGCACATAAAAATAATTGTACATGTATTCATCCACAATTTCTGGGTATAATTGTTTATAAATGTGAGTACATTGAGAAATGTGGTTTTTATATGATGAGAATTGATTTGAGGAGTGTATATTTTGATTTAGAATTTTTGGTGATTTTTAGGAAAAATTTCTGAAATTTTTGGGTAATTTTTGAACTAGGAAAATTGCCAAGTGGCAATTTTTTTTTAAATGGTAGTAGAAATTAGTATTCAATGGCAATGGAAATTTTGATAAATGACTTTAGGATTTATTTACAAGTGCCATTGAAAATTGGGAGATGATTGGAGAAGAAATTGAAATTGATGGAAGCAGTTAAATGAAAGAACCTAGTCTAATGCTTTAGAAATGGGACATATGGCAAGTGACAAGTGTCACTTGACAAACCATGTCTTAAGTTATTATTATTTTAATTGAAAGGGCACCCCTGCCTTTTGTTTACTCTCTCACGATGCTTCTCTCTTAAAAGGGGTATTGTTGTTTTGTTTTTTTGGTTCTCTTCTTCATTTTTGTGGCTTCTCTTCTCTTCTTCCTCTTGATTTTTATTCTTCAAATCTCCATTCACATTAAACCTAGCCCTCTTATCTTCTAATTGCTACTCTTTCACCTTGCTCTCTCTTTCATTCTCACCAAAAACCCAAACCTTCCAACCCTCAAGATGATGATGATCGTTGGTTGTATTTAAAGTTAGGGTTTTTGATATTCTTAAAGACTGTGAAGAATTGGAAGCTAAATCAAGTAAATAGCTTGTTAAATATTATGGGTTTGGTTAAATGAAGCATTTATGATGATAGTTTGAGGTTAATGACATGAAATGGTGTTTTGAGTATGTATGTATCATGAATGGTGAAGAGTGTGTAAATTTCTTGCTTTTAATGTTGAGTAATGATTTATAGAAATGTTTTAGACGTTGAATGATCATGACAAGGAGTTTTGTATATGTTAGAACATTGGTGAAGAAATGAACATATATATGAATATATTGATGTTTTGTTTCATATAAATGCTAAATAATGGGTTAGTAGTTGTTTATGGATGAGTGTAGAAATGAGAATGAGCAGTAGAGGCAGTAGAAAAGGGAGATCTTTGTATGAGTTGTATCAGGGTAAGATTTGGAAACAAAATTGGTAGTTGATCTAGAAAATGTAGTAGCAATATGATCTTTGAGTCTGTTTCAGTGTTTTAGCCATAACTTTTTCTCTAGTTATTCAAATGAGATGATTCATAATTTTGATTAAACTAGAGACATAGGGTTTCATTTTTCATGAAGACATTGAATTCAAAATCTATCTTTAAGAATCCCAAAATTTGACATGAAATTAAGAATTGGGTACAGTACACTGTTGGATGAATGTATATGTTGTGTTCTGTTTTGAGTGTATGGAAATGTGTTATATTTTGAGTGTTTATGATTAAGTGGGGAATATGAAATGTATAGGGATGATGTTTAGTTGAAATTGGGTAGACTTGAAAAGGTTATCCACTTGAGATGATGAATCAAAAGAGTTGAGAATTGAGAGTTAATGAAATCTAATTGGTGTTTGAATTATTATGAAGTGATATTACATTAGAAGAGGTGAATTTGGGAAGATTATGAGTGAAAGTGATATTAGAAAGGGTGTAGGATCCATTAGAGATTTCTTGGAGAAGGAGAATTAAGGAAAAATCCGAAGAATACACTTCAGGCCGTGTAAATTAACACTAACCATGTGTTCCAAATGTAAAAAGGCGACTAGACCCGAGGAGTACATGAGCTGCCCATGTAATTTCACACTTCCCATGTGTTTTGACCCTCAAAATGGCAAAATCTCTCTTTGGAATCTTCACAAAAATTGTAGATATAGAAGTCCTCTTCGGAACCGTCCTAAGATGACATTAATCTGATATCTAAACCAAAAGTTATGCCATTTTTCCCAAGAGATGTTTGTTTATAAATGATTGACTTATCAATGTTTGTCCAATGAGATTTTAGGTTTGTTAGTGATATTAAATGTGCCTAATTGAAGTAGGACTGAGTTATTAACCTAAGAAGACTGTACTAGGTGTTAAGGAATGATTCAAAGTTCTTGATAATTGGTTATGGGATATGTATTAAGGATATATACCCGAAAATGTCATTGGACATGCATTGTACATATTTAATATACATATGTGTGCATCAATAGACACTTATACAATTGTGCAAAAATATGGGATGTGTATGTTTTGCATGATATAGAGGATCATATAGAGTGCCATCTTCCAGATGTTGCCGGGACTTCAAGGCAATAGCTTCTGGAGCAAACTGAGTAACCTAGATGGTTTCTCTCGATTGATTGTTTGTTTTTATTTTGTTTGAATTATTGAATGAATGTGATTTGGTTGTGTTGATTTCAAAAAAATGAAGGTCCGATGATTGTGATATGTAAATAAGATATTGAAGTGTTACTTGTATATGAATGTGACGAACTAAATGTCTCATGAGATGAATGATTATGAGAGACACATTTCATACATAAATGCATGATCAGATAATGATAGTTGTGACTTGAGTAGCCATCAAAAATGAGCTTAAAGCTCCAAATGTGATTAAGAGCCAAAGGCTCACTATATAAAATGAGCCCTATATCTCCAACAGATAGGGGGCAGTATATATGAGTCCGGTATCCATAATGGAAATGGGACATTTTATGCATTCGATCACAATAACGTAATAACTGGAAAAGAGTCACATGAGCATTTCATATGCATTTTATTAAGCATTTTGGATTGATTGAAATGCTAAAGCGTCTACTCTTGAGTGAGAATGTGATATGTGATGAGTTATACAAAGTTGCAAAATATATGTTATATGTATGATGTGTTGTATAAATTGAGTGAACAATCGATAATGGTTACCTCATTAAGTTCACAAAACTCATCAAAATTGCAACGTTGATTTTTAGGACCACGAGATGACATTAGCTATTACGAGACATTACAAGAAGCACAATTCTTATACTTTTGTGAAGAAGATATGACTCAAAGGTTGGTTAGCTGAGATTGAGGAGTTTAGTTAGAATTTTATATAAATCTTCTTCCATGTAGCATATTTTTTATTAGGTTTGGATCATGTACATATTTCGGATGATATTGTAAAAGCTACATTGAAAATTGGGTTTTATGAAAGGAAAAGAGGAAATTTGGATTTTTAAATATTGTAACTTTCCTTATGGTGTTTCATAAAAGAATATAGATAGATGATGCCATGTTAAATGAGTGTTGTGAATGAACATAGTACACCATTATCATAGGTTATGTACTGGAATGTCCTCTGGGCGTCCCGGTATATACCCTAGGTTAGGGGGTGCTACAATTAAGATCTCATGAGTTCAACTATCTAGTTCATGATTTAGAACTTGCCGCAATGGTGTTTGCTTTGAAGATTTGGAGAAATTATTTATATGGTGAGACAGTTTAGATATTTACAAATCATAAAAGTTTGAAATATTTGTTGAGATAGAAGGAGTTGAATATGAGACAAAGGTGGTGGATTAATATCAATTACTTCAGATTTCTCACTCTCTAATTAGCTCTTTTAATGATAAGGCACTCAAATCTTTTGCTTCTTTTATGTCTTCCACCTTACGTTGCAAACCTATGTAAAGACCAAAGCAATGTTTTCATCAATTCAAGATTATTAGGTTTATGCCTATTATTGATGTTTGAGTTTTGTTTATGTGGAGTGTTGATGTTTGACTTATATTAATGTGAATTGTTGATGTTTAAGTTATATTTATACATATTATTGATGTTTTACTTATGTTTACATATAATTTTCAGATTTGAGTTATAGATATCCAATAAAATGACACCTAGTAAAAACAAAGGAAAGAAGCTGGAAAGTATCAAAGTTGTCCCTAGTCAACAAAAACCACATCAATCTGACTCTATCTAACAACAACAATCGACTTCATCCACCAATGAAGCCAGTCAATAACAACCTCTGTCTACCTCAACTAGTATTGAGGGTTCTACATCTATGTTAATCTTTAACACATATAATTAGACTTACACACAAATATATATTTACATGTTTAATGCATATTTTCTTATCATTATTCATTTGTTGTCAGATTCTAATACTACCATCAAAAAAAGAGGTAAAGATATAACTAAAGTTTGTGAGTTGCAACGTTTGAATGTTACAATGAACAACAAGTTGTCTATATATATTGGTACATTGCAAGGTTATCCTATAGATAAGGTTTAATTGATAAAATTGTCTAGTGAGTTAAGGGTGATTGCTATAATTGAATTGCCCTACATTGAACATGCCAAGTAGTTGAAGGAAGACAACTTGCTAGAGAATGCTTTGGACAAATTTGGTAAAATTTCAATTTATTTAATTATATAGAATATTATTTTACTTATTTAAAGATTAATTACACTTTTACTTCTTGTTCATAGTTTAAGCGCAATATTGTCAATATCGACAACCCTGAAGTTTCAAATTGTGTCACATCAATTTTGAAATAAAATACTAAGGGCCATCATTATTGATTACATAAATATTACAAATCCTTTGCTTCAGATGAGGAGGCTAAGAGAAATGCTCTGGAATGAATCTCTCCAAAAAATTAGAGCAGTTTGTGTGATTATTGGACCTTTCGTAACGTTCCGGTTTGCTCTCTTTCCCTTAACATTTGTTTCCATTAATATTGTTAGATTATTTAATGACTATTTTTTCTTTATTTAGGAAAGTGTGAGAAACCCAAGGTTAACAAGTGAAAAATAGAGAAAGCCAATGTTAACAAAGGAAAAATAAAATTTCATCACAATCAAGACTCCAAATCATTTGGTGTCGTGCAAAATAAATATGTAATTTCTTTGTTTACAAGTTATAATTATATCAGTAAGTACAATATTATTTATTGTGATTTGATTTTATTTTCGCAAAATAGTGTTAGAAGGAGCTACATAGAGAAGAGTATGATAGGATCACATTCTACAAACTAACACACTATAAAGAAAGTGAAGGCTGGATGTTTGAAGAAGCACAAAATAATTATGTAAGTATAAAAATTTATTTAAAATTTAAATTATTTATTTATTTAGCATTAACTAATAATATTTGAATTGAATATTGATTTTTTTTCAATTTTAGAATAATATGTACGAGTTGTTGCAAACATCAATATCTAATAGAAATGAGCCCAACGTAGAAGGTACTTAGCACAAGATATTGCTATATCAAAGGTCTTGGATTTGGGGTTAAGTCAACGGCTTCACCCTCATCAAGACCAACATATGTTGATTGTCTTTAAGAGGAGAACCAGTCGCTTAAGGCTTAATTAAAATATAATGATCAAAACTTACAGCGTAATGAAAAAAGTTTGTCAATCTTGAAAAGTTAGTCAAAAAATTATTTGGCCTTAATTATATAAGTAGTAAGGATAAAGACAAGTCTTAGTCATTAAACTAATATTTTTATTTTTATTTTGTACATAAGTATTTTTTAATTAATTTTTAATGCTTCTAATTTATAATTATTTTTATTATATTTTTGTATGATAAATTATAAAACAAAAAATTTAAATATTACAAAAAATAACATGGATTTAAAAATATCATCAATAATTATAATTAACATGATAAAATATTTAGCAATAATGTATATAAAAAATTTCAAAGTGTAGCTAAAAAGATTTGACTACGTTTATCAAATCGTCACCAATAACTTTTGGCTACGCTTCACTTTCTTCACAAAAAATTATTAACTACGCTGCAGAAAATATTGCTAAAAGATTTTAGCTGCATTTCTAGTACCGTAGCTAATAACGTTTAGCCACGAAATTAAGCATACCAAAAAAATTATTGATGATAGGAATATTGTTGCCTATTTCTTTTGATTATGTGTGCAACTCGGAGCAAAAAAGTATTAGCGATGATTTGGTGAAAATGTCGCTTATAGTCTTTTGCTACAGAGATTTGACGATTATAAATTGTCGCTAAATAGGATCAACGATGACTTTAGGACTTTTAGCTAAAGTCTCATTGCTAAAAGTCCCTTCTGTTGTAGTGTATCTTGTTACTTGGCGCTAATTACGCCTCTCATTGCTTAACCAAATTCTTTTTATATCCTATCCCGATATGCCTGGTTGCTTTTCTACACTTCATATAGCTAATCAAAACTAAAATATACGAGCTGAATAAGCACTGGATTTTGGCACCTTTTATTATGCTTTCTTGCTTTTGTTAGTCAAAATTTTATTTTATGTTGGCAAAGAAGCCCTGACGCTTAGTCATAACTGCAGAGATTCACGGAAAATATGATGGCTGAGATCTTGTACCACCCTAAACCTTGGAACAAGTCGTGAACAAAGAAGAATTGGCAGCTAGGTCATGCCATGAAAATGGGTCTACCCTTTTCAACTTTTAATATCAGTGTGTTCATTGATGCCAGTCTTGATCCATTAAAATGGCCATTCTAGACGAATGATTAGGTGCCACTGCGAAAGCTAAGAAAGCAATCAACAAGCTTCTTTTTTTTATTTTTGTGGGGGTAAGTGCAATCAACAAGCATTGCAAGGAAAAGAAAAAGAATAATAATGCACTTTTGTATAGCATATATAGTATAATTATGTGGTCCCTCGCAGAATAGTGTACCCAACTGTCTCGTAAGCAAAACTCTGCGAGACCAAACAAAAGCCACCTAGAGCTAGAGGAGAACCGTCGTCTATCTTGGATGCTCCCACATTCAGTCCTCAAGATAAAGTTGGAACCTGTGGGCAAGAATATCAAGCTAGCAATGTCAAGAACGTGATTTTTCTCATGAACAGTTCACCTAATTTCTCATCCAAGATATCTCAGGTTGGCCTACTCTTACACATCCATCTTCTCCTTGCTTTCGTAAATCATTTTGTTATGAAGTGAAGATTTGGAAACTTTTTGTAAAGATATCCCTTTTGGATAGTCTTGTTGAGAAAACTGAATCATATTTATGGATGATCCCTCAAGATAAAGGTACGATGACATGATTATTACTACCCGCTACCTTCATGCTTTGTGAAAGGAAAGTCTCAAGGTTTTGGTAGAAGACCTGGCTATTTGTGATTGCACTTTCATCAATACACGCTTCCGTAAAGATTTATGTTCAACCCTGATATAAATACTGAAAGGTATCTTGTTAGGTGAAGCAGTTTAGAACAAATAGCAATCTTATAAAACAGTTAGTTTACAACTATTATACCATACAACTTGGCTAAAGCTAAACATAAACGATGCTATTCGTTCATATCGCGTGAGAAGCATTGAATTGTAATTTGTTAAACAAGTCTTCTCAATGTATCAGTAGAATAAGGGATCAGAAGCAATCTTGCCTCAGCCAAGTGAACCTTATCTGAAAGGGACTACAAAGGGTAACAGAGATTGGGCCCGTGGTCCAGTTTTCAGCTTTAAAATGTCACGAGTTGCTGTGCATTTGTTTGTTGGCTACTAAGTGGTGGCAATTAACAACTTCTTCATGGAAGGCCAGGAAACGCTGCAAAAAGTGATTTGGCAAATTAGATTTTGAGCCAGCTTCCGTAATCGGCGGTAAAAACGCAGCAGCAGAACAATTATGTTTCTCAAATCTGGTTGTATCAGTCATCACCATGACTTGAAACGAATAATGTTAAAAGAATCTATACATTACTCATAAAATATTTAGATGAAAATAAATAATGTAGTTATAATATAAAAGTAAATAATAGAAATGGGGTAATTGGAACAAATTAGAATGTATGATTATAGCTTGATTCACCTATAAATACTTACTCCTCTTCTTATTTCAAGTATCAAGAAATAATTTTAAACATCTAAGAGTAAGATTTGTGATG
This sequence comes from Erythroxylum foetidum, assembly GCA_026546835.1. Classification (NCBI taxonomy): domain Eukaryota; kingdom Viridiplantae; phylum Streptophyta; class Magnoliopsida; order Malpighiales; family Erythroxylaceae; genus Erythroxylum; species Erythroxylum foetidum. The sequence goes on along the minus strand of JANZLF010000008.1, from coordinate 32,847,542 downwards.
GTTCCAATTTTATAGAATCTAAATTATAATTGGCGGGTGCTTGTATTATAACTCATATTTTATTTATGTTTCTTTTAATCATAAGCATGATAGGGACTAAGTGGTGATTTGGTGTTTTTATACCATGTTTATATGGAATTATATGATAGTCTCTTATGTTTGGTTCATTGTTTTGTAGGTAAGCTAGATTTTAAGGAGGAAATGCAAATTTGAGTATAAATTTCTCTATAATTGTCCGATTGAGGTAATTTCAAAGGCATTTAAAGGCTATCTCAAAAGGTTAAAACTTTGTAGAAGACTCAAAATAAAAGTTCCCACAAACATAGACCAAGACCACGGTGAAACTTGTGACAAACTACACCCAAGAATTTTAAAACAAGATCATGTTGAAAAAAAGGAGATTCACAGATACTTACACTCACACAAATAATGAAACAAGAGTATTCTTATGATAGAACTTTTATTCTTTCCTCTTTTATATAAAATGAGTATGGCTATTTATAGTACCAATAGAGAGTACGTTATAGACTAACCAACTTAAAGCCACTGAATGCTAGAATACAAAGAGAGATATTTTTAATGATAAATTAAAATCTACATAACTGAAAAATTGATTATTCTATCATTTTATCATAACTTTCACTAGGTAAGTTGAGCTAACTCAAGCTTAGATTCATCTAAATCTAGACACATATAGCTTTTAAACGAATTAATTAAGATTGAATTTTCAACTACTCTTTCAAAATTGTTGTAGAATTTTAAAATTTAGGTTTATTTCCAACATTCCCTGTAAACTTAATTTTAATAACTCCAAGATTATCCTTAGGATTTGGAGAACATCATAATTGAGGGGTTTAGTAAAAATATTGGCAACTTGACTAAGAGACGTCACAAACTCCACCTTAATATCCTTTTTAATAACATATTCTTGAAAAAATAAAACCTTGTGTCAATATGCTTACTCCTATTATGGGAAGTTAGATTAATTGCTAAGGCTTGAGCTGATTTATTGTTAATCATGACATTTGTTGCTTCAATTTTCTCTAAATAAAGTTCTCAACAATCTTCTCAACGAAGTAGCATGATAACTACATAAAGTAGCTACAACATACTTATTCAATGTAAAGATTGTGACAATAAGTTATTTATTTGAACACCAAGAAATTATATATATCTCAAAAATAAAGCAAAGCTAATAGTACTAATTTTTTTTGATCAAGATCTCAGGAAAAATCATTATCACAAATGCCCATTAAATTAAAGTTTTTTTAACATAAGTAAAATATGCCATCCTCAATTGTACTTTTAGATACCAAAGAATGCCTTTATCACTTGTCATTTGATTGCTAATTGCAAATAAGATGTCTAGTCTTGTGCAAGTCAAGTATAACACCCCACTCCCGCAAGACTCGAACCCGACATCGACGGTGATATCTAGGTCCGTGCCCCGCAAGGGTGGCGTGCTACATCACTCAGTAGAAAACTCAGTATAACATTTTTTTTCTTAACACAT
>JANZLF010000008.1:32747740-32760301 GCA_026546835.1 Erythroxylum foetidum | reverse complement strand
AAAACCAATGTCTGAGGGGGAATGACATTAATGTAAAAGACATTTGTAATGTTGTGTTTGGTACACGCTCTGGTTATATCAAAGATCTTAGCTTCGACCCTAAGCCAAATGTTTCAACCTCATCAAGATCCTCATACGTTTAACATCTTAAAAGAGGAAAACAAGATGCTTAAGGTTGAATCACAACATACTCAAAAAAAATAGTCAAATATGATAAGTACCTCAGAAAAATACTTGGCCTAGATTATAATAGCAGTGAAGATGAAAGTGAATGGTATTAATTACATCTTTTTTTTTCTTTTAACTTTGTTTTGTATTATAATTTAAATTTAATAATTTTTATGCAATTACAGATTTGAAGCAGATGCAATAGTTGAGTAATTTGTATTATAATTTGTAAACTAGTCTCTGTGTTTATTATTTTGTATATAAGAATTTTCAAAGTTGTAATTAAAATCTGGTATAAAAAGAAATTTAATGATATTTTTACATAAAATGTTTCAAATTATCAATTATTTTTGTAAAAATTTTATAATAAACTAATAGTAAAAATATATCGAAACATTATATACAATAATATAGATTAAAAATGTAAAAAATAATTTATTCCAACATGATATAACATTTTGTTAAAACGTAGATAAAAAATTTACTACTTTTTACAAAACATAGCTAAAAACATGAAAAAGTGGCCAAAAAATTTTGCCTACATCTTTAAAAACGTATTTAAAAACATTTGGCTCGTTTGTGGAAATGTAGCTAAAAACCTCTAGCTACGGTTTTAGAAATGTAGCTAATAATTTTTAGCTACGACAAATAAGCATAGCCAAATGTATTGGCAACGGTTAGCACAAAAATGTAGCCAAATGCATTAGCAATGATTAGCACAAAACTTGTTTATAGTTTTGATTGGTGATGTTTTGCCCAAAGAAACTAAATCATCACCAATTCCTATTAGTGACGATTTTAGTACCTTTAACTATGTTTTTTACAGTAGCCAAAGGTTAACTTTGTTGTAGTGGCTATATATTCATTGTATCTCGTGTTTTGTATTTAGTTTGTTCTCTTTGATTTTGACGAAACTTACTTATTGAAAATTAGGTCTTATTCAAGGAAAACATAATATTGGCTTTTTTTCAAACACCAAGTACACAACTGAAATTAAAGTGAAATAAGTACAAAGAAAAATAAATCAAGATTTAGAAAGAAATATTAACAAAAAGAGAAGAAATAGATAAGACTAGAAAAATAATTATTAAATCTTTGAAAAACCACTTACTTCCTAATAAATAGTGCAAAAAACTTTATCTCTGATTAAGTCTTTCCTATTTCAAATCTATTACCCATAACTAAGGTAAGTGCATATATTATTAGCAAGTAATACAACGGTAAGTAGTAGCCAATCTCTCGAGGAAGCGATATAGATCAAGAAACTGCTAAAATATTGATTAGCATAAAAATACTCAATAGATGATTTTGATAGTTGTGAACAAAAAATTTAAATAAAAATTAATCAAGAGAATAATAAATAAAAAAACAAAACAAAACAATTTATCAAATAGAGAAATTGATTATAAATCAATGCTTAGATAAATAATTTTCCTAGTATAAACCTTAATCTTATGGCTAGATTAAATTGGAGTAGATGTATTATTTAAATTGACAAAATTTCTCAGATATTAAAATTTTACTTTCTCGAACTACAACTATCTATTCTCCAGTTTGTTAACATATATCTTTACCAAGCTAACACTCTTTTAAATGCATTAAAATAAGATTTCATCCTAACATAGAGAGATCATATAGGTTATTTATATTTAGCACCCTATTAACTCCTTGTATATATGTTGAAGTTCATTCACAATTAGACTTTTTCAAGGCATTTGCAATTAACTTTGGATCGAATTTACTTACTAGCATAATTAATTTCACATTAAGATTAGTCAAAGATAACTTGCAAAAAATATAACAATTCATAAATCAAAATGAATCATTCCTTACAAGAGTAAATACTAGGGTTTTCTCTATCCAAAGATAGAAAAATATATTGATAATGATGATGATGATAACAATAATAATAATAAACAAAAGAAATCATAATACAGCTAGTTCTAAATGATATTTCTAATATTGTTGACAACTTCATTTGTTCAGATAAATTCATATCTTAATTTGGCCAATGAAAAACAACTTTAGAATTGATCTTCTGAGGATTTATGAAACTCTAAAATAGCTAGCGCTTGCTTTTAAAGTGATAAAAACTTTAAGATGTGTAAAATATTTGAAACTCTTTTAGTAATTAGAATTGTTGTGCTTTGATCACGTTTTATGTCCTAGAACATGGTCTGAGCTATAGTTGTGGCCCAAGTCATGGCTCTTTTTATTTCTTCTGGAAAAAAAGATACGATTTTAGACATGCTCGTACTTTAGATCGTGAATCTTCTTATTTCTTTTATAACTTGCATACAGCCTGAGGCACAACCATGCTCAGGCCATTTTACTCTTTGAATTTTCTTCAACGCCACATGATCTCTCCCTAAGTCATCTTATAGATCATGTCTCTTACTGCACTTAATTCATACTCTTATTGTACTCATCCAGTTATTGTGATTTCTCTATATTTCTATTTAAAATAGCATCTAATTTTTAGTAAAAAAATATGGCTGAGATTTACTGGATACAATAAGACACCATAAAATTAGATAAAGAATATTGTCTCCTTTTAATAAGTCTGTTTTACGGTGACTTTCTCGAAAATTGAAACTCGAGGAAGTCCTACAAGATACCCATTAGATTTTTCCAGTACTATATATGAAGACATCTTTCGGAAAAATACATAATTGAGAATTTTGAGGAAAACCAAAGAGGGGATAGTGGTCCACAGTTGGTCCCTTATAATAAAGAGTACTGTGACAATATAGGATAATAAAAAGATGTACAAGATAGACAGTTGCAGGATAGCCTGCCTTCAAACATTGAAGATTTTATGGAAAAAGAAAAATCTTTCCCCAAATAGGACATCGCATAAAGATAATTGTTACATGAATTTCTGGTTTGCAGAATATCACGTTATAATGTATACATGTTGGAATTTTGAAGAATTGAAGATAAATAGGATAGGGTAAGATAAAATTTAAACAAATACATAACACTCCTATACTTTTATTATTAAACTTGGTTGTCTTATATAGACAAAATACAAACAACTAAAATAGATTTTTCAGCCACCAAATTTAGCTTATAAGATAAGATTAAATATAATCTAAGACTTATTCTAAGATAATTTAACATCTATTCTAAAGAAATTTAAACAACTCTAAAATTTGAATTAATTTCCAACAATACACTGCTAGTTATCCAGAAACAGTTATGCTAATTACAAAGCTTATGCTAATTGACGTTATATACACCGAGAAGCCTATGTTAAAAACATTTCTGTTAGAATTTGCAATGAGCCTACGGGCTCACACGAAAAGGAAAGTTAAACTACATACAAACTCTTACGTGTGGGTCTAACACGTTATATAATCTATTATTTCGAGGTATTAATGACTAACATAAAAGCAACATGTTCTGATATCATGTTAAAATTTACAATGAACTTACGAACTTACACGAGAAGGAAAGTTATATCACATAAAACAAATTAATGATCGGTAAAATGGTTCACTAAACTTATGTATTAGTTTTCTTTCCTCTTTTTCTCTAATACGAGACAAACTCCCACTCTTTATATTTCGAAAATTTTCCTTTCCATATGCGAACTGTTGTTCTTGAGTAGCCTTATGTTAGGTTTTAAATTTGTTTATACGCTGGTTAAGATAAGTGGGTTGGGCTCGAACTTTCACAACTTTAACGTGAAAGGAAGAACATGAGAGAGAAAAAGAGAGATTCTACTGTTGACACCTGTTAAAATATTCCTGCATATCGTCCTTGTGAATATCCCTTTTGTCTGGCGCGTAACCCAGGAGGGAATATTCCCTACCTGTCTGTGTTTATCTTTCTCTTACTTGTAGAGTACTTGCATGTTCTTCTTCTTTTTTTTTTTTCCCCCTTTCTAAAGATAAAGTGAGAAGAGAAGGAGAAATTCTTCTGTTTAGATGTACATCGTGGGCGAGTGAGAAAGGAATTGATTAAGTAGAAAAGAAAAAGAAAATTGCAAAGATAGAATCTTGCGGAAAGGCAAGAGTTGGAGTCTTGTGTTAGAAGACTCGATTTTCAGAAAGCGACTAACCCCATCATTATTGCGCTGCATTACACTCCCTGAGATCTCTTTTTCTTCCCATCTTTCACTTTTCTCTCTTTGTTAAGGTAATTAATGAGGGTATTCGATGCAGTCCCTGCTGCCAGAAAACGACTTTTCCCTTTTATCAACTTCCATGCATGGATGATGACAAAACCCTATTTCTAACTTGCACATATCAAATCAACGCATGCCTTTTTTCCACTAATTCATTCGTTCCTGAACCACATGTGCATCGGCCCTTCCTTCCCTGCATATGTACTGTGAAACTGTAAAGAAATAATAAGCATTGTGAAGAAATTTCATTTACATTACTGAACATCGGCATAACTATTCTACTTGTTTTCATGAATTCTGCTAAAATTTCAACAGTTGATAATTCCACCTCAAGATAGGAATAAACAATGAGTCCTTGACATTTTCCTACCCTACCCTGGTACCTACTTTTTCCATGCATCATGATACACTATGTCCTGACCCTGACTCGAAGAGGTTTTTGTCTTTTGATTTTTGTTTATGTGCTTATTTTGTGAATATGTTATTGGCTAGAATTAAAAGGGTTATGGAAGTTGACGAACCCCGTGAAAATTCTTGTGTATTTAAAGAGAATCTTCTTACCTTCCTACCCACTTCATTAAAGTTAGTAGCAGAGAAGAAGATTCCCGGTTCTTAGGTCTCCTTTATTATTCGGATTTTGGCTTTAAGCTTTGTGGGTTTGTGTTCCCTTAATTTAGAGTCGTAGAATTGGAACTAAGATATTCCTTCCTTAGAGGCAGAAGTTATATTCTTTATGATTAATTTTTCATTTCTGGATTACATATTCTCCTTCTTTCCCTCTGAATGCACTCAATTTTAGAACAATTATTATGCAACTTTTTGAGCCTAAAAGACAGTTGCACATAGTGGATTGGTAATGCTTTTGAATATGTGCTCTCTCTCTCTCACACAAGACTTGAGGTGGTAAATAATTAAAATGGATGGTATATGCTTCTGCCAAAGCTTTTTCTTTCCATCTATACTTAAATCATGTCAGAATCGTTATTTAGTATATTAGATGCAAATAATTTGGTAAGGACGACCTTCAGTACTATCTAGTTGCCGTAAACATGGCCAACACTTAATTACCCACAAGTTTTAAATAACTGTTGGAGCGGCTGTCATTATTTCGTCATCTACAGTTATTATTGCAGGCAACATGTAATAAAATCGTGGCATTCCATGTTTTCTTTTCTCTCCGCCGGTTTACTAGCTTGGCAGATGACTTGATGCTACATCACCTGAATTCCATGATAGGGTAAAGGTTTTTAAGGTAGCAATAACACAATCCTTTCTGGTATGTATGCAGTTTTTTCACCCATAAATGATCAGCAAGGCTCTGTTACAAAATCCCAGAATGTACATCATCCATTATGCGTCTAAAATTTGTGGCAGTCATTTTCAGATAAAATTTAAGATTAACAAGTGATTCTGGAATATGGAAAATATGCATCACGTCTGTCAAGTGAGGAATATAAACCAAATACGTTAATTATATTCTTACGACCACATTATAATTACTGAGAATAGGTATATGTATAGCTCTCAGTTTTATCATAATTGACAGTGAGTTGGATCCATAATAAGCTCTTGTTTAAAGGTTAAAACTTCTTAATCCATCAGCAAGTGATGCCTATAAATATCATAAAGTTTGAATGGGATGAGAATTCACATGGAAAGCTTTCAGATATTTACATACCGTTAATGTGGGATTGGTTTTAAAAGCAGGAGAATCATTTCATAGAGACTCATAAAATTTTTTTTTAAAAAAAAATAAAGAAAAGAAGCAAAAAGATGAGAGATAAAAAAGAAGAAAAGAAGGGGATAACAGTAAGGAGAAGAATCATCTTTTGTACTGATGATTTGAATTCTTACAATACAATAAAGAGTAATACTCTTTAGTAATCAAAGGTTCCAAAACCAGGCTCTACTCACATGACCCTTCTCACTGTCAGACTCTTGATTCCTTCTTTCAGAGGACACACATCTCTCTCCCTTATCTCTCTTTCTTTTCTTATTTTTACCCTTTTCTGCCTTTGTTCTTTGCAAGAAGTTACCATCCCTCTTTAACATAAGCTTTTTCTTTTCTTCTCTTTCCCCAAAACCAACTTTATTCCCTCTTGAACTCGCTTCTTAAAAAGAAGGCTATCCTGCCTCGATCCTCCTTGTGTTCACAAAAAACACCCTTTACCTTTCTCACTGTTTCTCTGTCCCTCTCTCTCTAATCCACTTGAAACCCTGAACTACAAACCAAGAGACCTAAACCCCTCTGTTCTTATCGCTTGTTCCTAAATATCTTTCCCTGTTTTAGCATGAACGTTGACGACAAGACATCATCTGTCGAATAGATAGAGTTTCTTGCTTGATTTTTGGATGTTCAAAATGGCATCTCCATCAGAATTAACCCTGGATTGCAAACCTCACAGTTACTCTATGCTATTGAAGTCTTTTGGAGACCAGACTGATCAGACGCAAAAGCTTGAAGATTTTCTTTCTCGCCTTGAAGAAGAGAGGCTTAAGATTGATGCTTTCAAACGCGAGCTACCACTTTGCATGCAACTTCTGAGCAATGGTATCTTTTTTTATTTATCATTTTCACTGTTGTATTTTGTCGTCCTCACTAATGTTTTGGATGATTGGGTGGGTGCTTTGATCCTCGCTTACAATTGGAACATTTGTAAGTTCCATAGGAAGTTTGGTATATACTTCCTTCTACCAACTTGAACATTCCTAAATGTCTCATGATACATGTTACGATTCCTAGGTCGATACGCATTTTCCTGTATATCTAATAGTCTGAATTCTCTTTCTATCTACGTGGATTTTGTAAAATTTTGATCCATTTGTCCCCAAGTAGACAATTTAACCCTATATTCTTACAATATCTATCTTTCTTCTCAGCTGTGGAGACTTCAAGACAGCAATTACAAGCCTATAGGGCAAACCAAGGACCAAGATCAGTTCTCGAAGAGTTCATACCTCTGAAAAACACAACCTCCGAAACCTCAGATAAGGCCTCAAGCATCTCCGACAAGGCAAACTGGATGACTACAGTACAACTATGGAGCCAAGCCAGCAATGAGACCAAAACCCCGCCCACATTAACGTCTTCTAAAGAATCTGATATTAGCTTGAATGTTAGTCCCAAGCTGGCCCTGGACTCAAAACAAAGAAATGGAGCCTTCCACCCGTTCTCAAAAGAAAGGAACTTATGCCCTAGCCCAACCCTTGCTCTTGCTTCTGGAGAAAGGGATATGGAAGATAAGAAATGTTCTGAAACTCATGAGAATGGGTTTCCAAAGAGAGAATTTTCTGGAAAGGCTGCAAATGGAACGTTGCCCATTACTGATCAAGGAAAAGTTGTCCTCAATTCAACAGATGGGCAAACAAACACCAATAATTCTACTACCACACAAACTCATAGGAAAGCAAGGAGGTGCTGGTCACCTGACTTGCACCGTAGATTCGTGAATGCTCTCCAGATGTTAGGTGGTTCTCAAGGTAATAAAACTAACTCAAAAATTAAAAAGAAAAAAGAAAAGGGAATATAAACTCATGAATTGCCCTTACTGTGATATCTGTCATCAAATGATCATTATTGGTATCTTTCTGTCCTGATATGGTATCAGTATTTGACTGGTTACTTTTTGGGTCATGCAAACAGTGGCTACCCCAAAGCAAATCAGGGAGCTCATGAAGGTTGACGGTTTGACCAATGATGAAGTTAAAAGCCATCTTCAGGTAATGCCTCTCTGTTCCTCCCATCGGTGAGAGTCAGACAAGCATGAATTCTGTACAAATTTTCCTTCTCTTTTTCTGGACCTGACACAACACGCAAATTTCATCGCACGGTGCATATACGTCCAATATATAATAATTACAAATCTTTTTGTCTGACACAGAAATATAGGCTTCACACTAGGCGACCTAGTCCAAGCCCACAGTCAGCTGGAACTACAACACCGCAGTTGGTAGTCCTAGGTGGGATTTGGGTCCCACCGGAATATGCCACCGCCGCTGCCGCTCACAACGGCACTACCACACTCTATGGAGCACACCCAGCTTCCCATGCACCACCACCACACTTTTGTGCTCCACCATCAGTACCACAAGAATTCTATGCCGCTGCCACCGTCGCAGGACAGGGACCTCCGCCTCCCTCTCGCCACCAACTTCACCACCACACCCTCCAACACCAATTCCTTCCCTACAGTGCAGTGTCACAGGACCATAAGTCGCCGGGGTCTGATGAGAGAGGCACCGGGGAGCGTTCTGAGAGCATCGAGGATGGCAAATCGGAAAGTAGTAGCTGGAAGGCTGAGAGCGTTGAGAACGGAGCAGAGAGAAGAGGGTTGGCTGCTTTTAGAGAATAAGGTGAAGAGAGCCACGGAAGTGAGATCATTCTCAAGTTTTAGGCCCCCCTGTGGTATTTAGGGTTAGGGTTAGGTTTAGGGCTAGGGTCAGATTATTTGCATGTAACTAAATTAATTCCTGAGTCGAATTCTATTTCATATTCTTGAGACAACTCCCAGATAAAGATTAAATCATAACTGCATGAGAAAGTAGTGAGTGGTTGCTTTGATTCTCGTTACTTGTTTAATGTACCATTATGTATTGGGAAAAGCATTGAACATTCTCGATGTATAATGTCTAAAGCCGCCATTACTACTTTTGATGGGGAAGTTAACTGATCAGAACTTTGGCAACAGAGACAATGCATCAACGTGTCCATTTATAATCTGGCGATTACCATATTTTGTCGATATTTACATATTCTTGTTATATACCAAGCTATTATGCTACTAACAAAAGGGGTCCCCTGATCAAGAACAAGTATTCAAAGCTTTAACGAAGAAAAGAACGGATTTACAAAGAAAAACGCACCGAAAGTGAACGCCTAGCATCTTTCCAGCCTCGACTCTCCGTAGCTTTCTTAAAATACATACAAAGCTATCCTGTACATTAGGCCCTTTTTTTACCTTTACTTTTGTTGGACATATTATAGTTAATGGAATCTGTAGAAAAAATCTTGACCTTGAATCGGGTGGAATTGGTAGAAAGAGGGGGTATGCATAAGCAAGATCTTAAATTTAGATTGTCGGGTCATATGTTGGATTTGCAAACTATTGCAATAATTACCATTGGTGCAAATATAACTACATATAATATAATTATAGTTTGCAATCCAATTGATTGACCATGATTACAATTGTTATCGAAATGTTTAATTTAAAACTCTAACTGTGAGAATTGGATAAAAAAAAGCTCATGACTTTCCATGCACAACAATTCGGAATCTTGTAATCTGCTAAATCTTACAATTAGGAAGGTAGTTTCAAACAAATTTAAAACCGTAGTTATGGGTCTTTTCGTTACATAAATCATCAATTTCCTTTTCCTTGTTCTATTGTAGAATAACAGCACAAGTTAAATCCTAAGGTCTAATATAAAACATTTTTAAATTATTTAGTCATACTTAACAATCATAAACTAGGCTTGATTTTCAAACTCAAAATCCAACCCATTATAAAAACATTCAAATTTGAACTCAATCCATAAGTTTACATATGATAAAAATTTAACAATTATATGATAATTATGATATACTAATATTGATTTATGTTTTAACATATGAAATCAATTAAAATGAATAAAAATTTTAATCATTTTCAAATAAAAATAACTATAAAATACCAATAAAAACAATTAAATCAACAATCACATTGTCTAAAGGGCCTTAATTGTATATTCAACTAGCTATCCAAATGAAAAAAATTTAAGTCCTTATAAATTCTCATGGTTTCCTAATGTAAATTTTTCTACAATTTGTAAATCTCAACTAACAATGTTTAGCAATATTTTCTTTTGATAAAAATCACTCTTTTCCATCTTATTCTTGGCTACTCTTGATCTTTCTCGCTTCTCTTATTTTACTTTTGTGAGAACTGTTAATGTATCTCATTCTAACAAAATATCTTAATTTTTAATAATGAGAAATAATCGTGTTAGTAGTAGTCAGAGTACAAGGCTAGGAACTTAAAAATTATAGGCTAAAAAGAGAGCTAAGCAAGCAGTAACAACCATCAAATAAGAAGTCTACTTGGAAACTACTTGTTCTATACACTACAACAAAAATGTCATTTGGCGACGGATATTACCAACAGAAAGTTTTTGGATTTCGTTGTTAATATAAATTGACAACGGAATCAACCAACAGACAAATGCGTTGTAAAAACGACCATAGGTAAATTTACCGACAAACATTTTATGTAACCGTTGGTGAAACTACCAAACGGTTGGCTATGACTGTCTGTAAATTTACCTACGGCATTTTTCTTTCTGTCGGAATATTTGCAGACGATATTGGTTATTCCGTCAGTACCGACGGTTATGATTTCCCATTGGTGAGTATACCAATGGTTCAGCAAATCCTAACAGTAAAATTTGCGACGACTGTCAATATTATCAATGATAATTCTTTATTCTATCGGTAAATATCATAGATTTTATCGATAGTTTGTGGTGTCGGTAAATATAATATATTTTACCGACGTACATGTATTTTTGTCGATAAATATTTTAATTTAAAAAAACCTAACATTAAATTTTGTTTCATCATATTATGGTTAATGTATAATTTCAACAATTATGAATTTATCTATAAATAATATTTTGATTTATTTATATATTTAATTTGTTTAAACAGAAAGTTGATTTATGATATAAAGTTAAAATTATCTTAATTGATAATAAAAATATTAAATTGTACGTAACAAGTATTTGTAATTTAAATGAAATGCTCATTGATTTCATTGGTTGCCAGTCGTCTACTAGATGTTGTTGTATTGGACGTGAAGGATTGCGAATAATATATGTTCGCAAATGAACCTAACCAGAAGATCCTTCTATGACGATCCCTACCACCCACTGCATCAAGATATGTCTGACTCTCATCAACAACTTGTTCGTGCTGAGGCTGTCGCTAAATGCTTTCTTGTATTTGGTCCTATTAGAAGGCAATGTTTATATTAGTAAGTGATAATTATTAAGAATTAATATTAAAGCATAAATTTTACAAACATTAATTCTCTACATCGGACGTTAATGAATGTCACACCGTCATGCCTCTTAGTGTGAGTGTGTAAAAAAGATCTGACAAGTGTAAGCCTCATGCCTATCGACTTTTTCTACATAAGAATAAGATATTATAAGTGACTAGAATTTATAAAAATTTTAGTAGAATTTTCTCTATTTTTATGATATTTACCCCTTGTTGAATAAAGAAAATAACTGAACACAGTCATATATGACACCAGACATTTATACCATTACATTATCCATAATACACATATTTTCATTTCAAAATTCACACATCAATTTAAATTGAAATACAACAAAATAAAACAATTAGAATATAAGTGTAAACTTAAGATATTTATAATTCTCTTTGCATACTCGTAGTAGGTAATTGTAGCACCTCCTTATCATAGGGTACATACTGGAACACCCTTAGGGTATTCTAATACATAACCTATGATAATGACACGCTACGATCAGTTACAACATTCACTTAATATGACATTATCATTCTTTATTCTCTTATAAAACATCATATGAAAAAACACAATAATTTAAAACAATTTGTTAAAAAAAACGAATGTCTACATTGGTAGTTATCCAAGATCATCTGAATGTGTAAATCATCAAATCCTAATACAAAAGATGCTACATGAAAGAGGAAATACAAAAAAAAAATCTATTTAATCTGTCTAAACCTAGCTGACCGACCTTTAAGTCATTTCTCCTTGTTCCCAAAAGTACAAGAATAACTGCTGGTCGCGCCTCTCGGTAGCTAAGATTGTCTCTCAGTCCTGAAAGTCAACGTTACAATTTTGGTGAGTTTTGCGAATTCAATGAAGCCTTCTCACTTAAGAGTGGGCAATTTTGCATTTGAATCAATCAAACATATTTATCAAAATGCATATAAAATGCTCATGTGACTCTTTTCTAATTTTTCATTGTTTTGATCGAGTGCCTAAACTGTCTCGTATTCATTGTGGATACCAGACTCATTTATATTGTCCTTTATATGTTAGGATAAAGGGCTTATTTTACATAGTGAGTGTTGGACCTCGATTTTTTAGTAGAATTTAGAAATAAGAAATGATATAAAAATTAGTGTTTTATATATGCATTGTGTAATGAAAGTTGAAATTGAGAAATAAAGAGTGAAAGTGTGAAAAGTTGTGAAATTAGAAAAGTTTGACTTGAGAGTTGACTTT
>JANZLF010000008.1:32701299-32713361 GCA_026546835.1 Erythroxylum foetidum | reverse complement strand
TATTTTCTTGGATATTTTGAGTCAATACACAACAATTTTTGTTTTCTGGATTCAATATTGTTTGTCCTTAATTGATATCAACTTCAGGTGATATTGCTTTTCCTTCTTGTGAATTGTTTTTGTTCAATCTACAGACTTGATCCTCCTGAAGGATTTGTTTCTTTTTGGGTTTTACAGACCGAAGGAAGATTAAAAGAAGAGACCCGTCTAGGGTTTACCACTGAAGCCTGCCACTTGGATCTGGTTAGTGCATCTTTATGCTTCCAAAGTTCATATATTTTATTACCTGAACTCGGTTCTTGGGTTGCATCAGTTTTGATAAGTGATGATACTTTTCTTACCATTCAACAGCAGATATGTGAATTCCATTAGTGCTTTTAGAATCATTTGCGGGTTGCTTTTTTTTCTTCATCTTAATTTTTTTCTTAAAATAAATTATGTGCCGTACTGTTTCATGTGTTGATATTTAGTGTGTTTCTGGTTTGCTGTGTTAAGGGCATAATAGTGATAGCATGCTACAGATTTTAGAAATTGTCGTTTAATTTTCAGGACTCTCGCCGTCGCCGTCTTTAATACACTTTGCAATTTCTTCTTCGCTGAATGATATCCTCCCCTCACGGTGGGCTACGCGCGGAGGCGCCCATAAGCACTAGTCCGGAACAAACTATATTCATTTTCGCAACTGGGTATCTTAGTGGCTACCATATCTCTTCCATTAAGGTACGTGACAGTGAATTGCTTCTTCGAGTTATTCGTAGTTGACGCTACTCATGTTACTTCTTACACTGTACTAAATGTTAAAAACACCAAAACTTCCTGTCCATGTGAACAAAACCCTGAAGTCTCTACCTAAACCCCACTGTTTAACGCTTGTCCCATCTGGGTTTTATAGATATTATAGTGATTTGAAGGATGATGGGTTTGAATTTGAGAACGAATGGGAAAGGTTGCTCAAACCATTTGGCCTCAAAGAGCTTCGAAGATCATTATATAAAATCACCCCATTTCAGCTTTGTAAGCTGCTTGAGTTGCCTCTTGATGTGTCCACATCATTGGAGTTGTTCCAATGGGCTGGTGCTTAGAGAGAGTATTGCCACTCATTTGAGGTGTATTTTGCTTTGATAGATAAGCTTGGAATGTCTAAAGAGTTCAAGGTTATTGATAGGTTGTTGTTGAAGATGAAAGAGGAAGGGGTTGTTTTTAGAGACGCCCTCTTCACTGTGATTATGAAGTATTATGGGAGAGCTGGCTTGCCAGGACAAGCTACTAGATTGTTACTAGAGATAAAAGATGTTTTCTTTTGTGAACCAAGTTTTAGATCTTATAATGTTGTATTGGATATACTGGTTGCTACTAATTGTCCTAGCGAGGCATCCAACATCTTCTATTATATGTTAAGGAAGGGTGTTTCACCAACGGTCTACACATTTGGTGTGGTGATGAAAGCACTTTGTATGGTTATTAAACATAGGATCCCAGGGAGACATATGAGAGCATGGTAGATAATCTAGAACTTTCCAATTCAATTGCTGTACTCACCGCTAAAAGGGCTAACTTTACGAATACTCACTATGAAAGCCAGCAACTTTACTGAAATTTATGTTAGTTCATATCTTATTTTTGATCATATTTAAGTTAAAATTATATTATATTACAAGTTTACAATTGAGAATAATTTCATACATTACTAATTTGTAATTTATTTTAATACAATAAAAGAAGTTGATGCAAATATTTTAGATAAAAGCATAATTTACGAACCTTTAAATAGCTTTAGAGAATTTTGAGCTTTTGACGATGATGAGATACAACCTTTTTTAGAAATACAATTTTAAATTTTATTATTATTTTAATATTTATATTAGACTTATATTTATTTATTATTAATTCATTATATAATAATAGACATTGGTGTGTTTTTATTTCAATAAAATATTTTATTGAAACTTATTTTTATAAGTTTTACTTTATATTTATTATATACCGGTTTTATAGCGGTTGACTACTGGTTGAGCCTGTTTAAATCTTTCTTTGATCGGTTCGATGTCTGGTTTGGTTTTTAAAACATTAGTTGATAGCATGTTTCTACTAATTAAGAAAAGATATATTTTAAAAAAGTTTAATTTAAAAAATTATAAATCTGAATTAAAAATTTCGAGAGTCAATTACAAAGTGAGAAAAAAGGTTTTGACGTTCCACTTTACCTGTCTAAGTGCTTATCTAGGATCACAATATTTTTTGCATTAGGTAAAACTTAAAATAAAGTGTGATAAATTATCATTTGACTTAAATCATAATTTTATTTAAACGAGTAATTGTAATTGATAAAATTTTTATGATTAAGAAAAGAGGATGATAAAGCTGCGAATAGGAAATCGGTTAAAAATATAAAAGATAATTAGCTATTCTTAAGACTCTGGTGGACTGAAGTTAAAAAGGGCATGATTGAAAAGGATTTGATTATGAAAATAAAAAATAACTAAACCTAAAGAAACAACTGAAACTTTGTTACCGGAGACAGCCCACCGTCTGCTGATTGTTGCTGTTGTCTCCCTTGCGGCCAGCTCTGTTGCTGCAGTCCATTACCGTCATCCATTTTGTTGAAATCAAATGGTACTTTTTTGTTGTCCTCCACTGTCTCGCTTAAGCCATATTTTTCTTCTTTTGGGGAAACCAAAGACTACAGAGTCATCACGTAATCGATGACATTTGGTTTCCATCTTTTTCTTTCTTTTCTTCTTTTTTATTCAGGCTTTACATTTGATTTGTTTGGGTTGATGTTTGTTCAAATGATTCAGAGACAATGTGTTCACGAACCAAAATTTTTCTTAATACGTTCTATTTCTGGTGGCTTCCGTTTCACGTGCTCTATGTTCTTTTTCATAAGTATGTTGTTCTTATCGCATATGGACCAAGTTAGTGCCAAGAGGAGCTCTGAGACGACAAACATATAACTCCAAGCCTTTTTGTCAGAAGGATCTTAGTATAGATTTGGGTTATCAAGAAAATGACCCTTTCAATTTTGTAATTTTGCTTTCAGATAATATGACGTTAAGATAATGGTTTTGATTGTCATTTTGGTTATGGTGATTTTGTAATCCCACTCACTTTTTCTGGACATAACCACTGGAAAAATGCGATCATGTAAAAACAAATCCTTTTTTTTTCCTCTTCTTTTTCTTTTCAGTAATGATTCATGTGTGTGTCATTTTGTTCTTGATTCGATTTTTATTCAAATGTTAGGTTCTTGGATTCCTAGGTTCACATATTAATTGCATTACTAATAGAAATATTTATTCATATGTTTAGAAAGGAGCTCATGACGTTCATAGGTTTGGGGTTTTCAAGTCATTCGCTTATGTTGTGTTTGATTGATCTTGAGATAGATGTTTGTTGTCTGTTTAATTTTATGTCTGTGCTGCTGTATAAAATTAGTTGTAAATTTTAATCCTTTAAAATACTAAATTTGCTTTCTGCTGTCAAGACTATTGTTAAGTAGTCTGGTAAATAAACATCAATTAGTTATTCTTTTTCTTCCAATAGAGGGTTGAGCAATAACATAACGAGCCTAGATGGTGAAGAAGAATAAGAAGCAAAAGGTAATATTGCCACCGGCTTTACCGGCAGAAATATCAGAGGATGAAATAGAGGTGTCAGACGAGGACTTGGAGTTTGTGCACGAAAATCTTGATTATGCTGCCTTTGTATCTCGCTTAGACACCCAATCCATCACCAAGTAACACTTTTTTCACTTTTTTCTTCCACTTGTTATTATTATGATGACTTATTTACCTAAATTTCCTTGATAATGTAAAATGAAAAAGGCATGTTAGTCGGGTGGCTGGTTTAGAAGGAGATGATGCTTTGGAGGCTTCCTATGAGAAAAGGAAAAATAAAAAGGAAAATAACGAGAAGGTTGAAGAAGAAAACAAGCTCTATGTTGATCCTGTTGATACTCTTCCTGTCAAAACTTTGGATGGCCAGCTCTACTACCGCACATGTATTGTTTTTTTCCCCCATTTTATTGCTTGTTCATGAGTCCTATACTAACAATTGGTAATTGAAAACATTTTTATTTTTTAATGAGGCAGCGGCAGTGTCAGGGACTGTTGAAAATATTGAAAAAGATAAAATTGGCGGAGATGAAAAGGATACTAGTATGAGGTTGACTAAAGCAGAAAGGAGGGCAAAGCTGAAAAAGAACAAGAAGGAGGCCAAAAAACTAAAGGACTTGGACATTCCACAAGACCAGAAGGAGCAAGCCCCACAAGCAGCTGTGCTGGTATCGTTAGAATACTATAAAACTTTTCTTAACTATCACATGGTTCATACAACTGCTTTTTGGCTCGAAATCTGCTTCATGATTGCTATATTTGTGGTTATAATCTAAGTTGCAATGTTTTGGCAATGTATATGTGTTGAGTAGGTACAAGCTTTTAATGTATTTTATTCTTGTCTAATATGAATCTTGTCAGAAGCCGTTGTAATTCTAATTAAGATGGTAATTTATTTTCATATGATGATCTGACTTTCTTGGTTAAATTTGATGGCAATCTTTCTAAAAGACTTCTTTCTTTGAATCAAACTACGGAGGCTATAATACATCTATTTGTGCCTCATCTAAAATAATGTTCCTTTTTTAGGCTGAGGTGAAAGAAGAGCTCTCAGCTGAGGAAGCATTTAAACGTAAGAAGCTTAAACTTGCAGAGCTGGGAATGGAACTATTAACTGATCCAGAGTCCAATATAAAATCACTCAAAGAAATGCTACATATCTGTAAAGACGATGATCCCACTGTTGTGATTCTTGGACTGTTGTCCCTGTTGGCAGTTTTCAAAGACATTATCCCTGGGTAGGAAGAGTGAGCTTAGTCAAATATTGTCTTGCTTTAAATTGTTCATCTCTCTGTCTCTGCATACATAATATTGTTCCTTCTGTTGCATCATACAGTTACCGAATTAGGGTTCCAACAGAAAAGGAACTAGAAATGAAAGTTTCCAAGGAAGTTAAGAAGATGCGGTACTATGAATCAACTCTTTTGTCGGTGTACAAGGTTTGGCATGGCACTCATTTTTAGTTGTTAAAACTGGATGACTAAGTTTTCTTTTTCCCCCTTCTGAATTTT
Source organism: Erythroxylum foetidum (assembly GCA_026546835.1). Taxonomy (NCBI): domain Eukaryota; kingdom Viridiplantae; phylum Streptophyta; class Magnoliopsida; order Malpighiales; family Erythroxylaceae; genus Erythroxylum; species Erythroxylum foetidum. The sequence continues at coordinate 32,708,236 of JANZLF010000008.1, read as the reverse complement.
CATTTGTTTGTCTACCAGGCATACTTGCAAACACTAATAAGATTAGAAAAACAACCCAAGTTTCAACATGTGGCCGTTCGCTGCATTTGCACTTTACTGGAATCAGTACCACACTTTAATTTCCGTGAAAGCTTGTTAAGTGCTGTTGTCCAAAGCGTAGGCTCTCCAGATGATGTCATAAGGTTTTTACCGAATTCGTGTTTGTTTTTACTTTTCCATTAAAGAACTGGATTTCATGCATTCTTCAACTTTTGTTTTAGTGCTATATATACTCACATGTTTCCATTTATAAATGTCATAAATTTACTGTCTTGTTGATTATTATATGGTACATTTGCTCTTTATGTAATCTTGACTATTGAGTTCATATTTCTATTCCCACTGTTCTGCTGGCTATAATCCATTTTCTCAATGAGATGTCGTGTTAACATTTACATCTATTTTGCTTTGAAATTCATAGTGAGGCTAAAATTTTTCCTGCCTATTATGTATGTTTAGTTTCTGAATGTGTGCACGAGTCCAAAGCTAAACGCCAAACATTCGGCAGAGTTGGCTATGGCTTACTAGAGATATTCCGCCTAGAATGTTTATTGTTATCTGCTCCAGATCCAGAAGTTTGAAGGTTGAAAAACCATAAACAACTCTAATATTTTTAAGAGACATGTTGGTCAATACAATTTACTTCAAGATTATTCTGGCAATGTTTATTGTTGTTTGCTCTGCCTCCAGTAGCTTGAAAGTTGAAAAACTAGAAACAATCTGTAATATTTTAAGGAGACACCTTGATCAATATATTCTTTTTCAATATTCAACTCTATTGGTTGTACTAAAATTGCTTAACCCAAGGGTGTTACTTCATACTGACCAAAATTTGATAATAGCTGATTTAGATATTATCTTGTTTATTGCTATAAAACTGGTACCTTACATGACAGGAAACTTTGTTGTACGACTATTAAGTCCCTATTTATCGACGAGGGAAAGCATGGCGGTGAAGCTACACTGGAGGCTGTCCGATTAATAGCAGACAATGTTAAAGCTCTTCATTGTCAACTGCATCCAGATTCTGTTGAGGTACATGATGACTCTTGTTGGTATCACATATGGTTTCAATGACATCTAGCATTTTGTACATTTATTTGATCATGAAAAGATTAACTTCCTCACCCCCCAGAAAAACAGCAAAAACAAAAAGAAGGCAACCTTTGAAATTAGTAATTGTTTTAATGTGGATTTTGGTTAAAATATTGGGTTATGCAAAGATAACACGAAATGTAACGAAATTGGTTAATCATAGAAGAAATGCTCGTTACCTTTTCTCTGACTTGTGAAGCAAATTTGTTGGAATGTAGATGGTATATTAATAACTTCGTCTCTTTCTTCAAGTGACAAGGGTTATATAAGTTTTAAGGATGTATTAATTATTTTTAGTTGCCTGTGCGATAGTTTTGGAAGCCATTCTTCAGTATATCCATAGATGCAAAACCAACCCCTTGAACTTCAAGAAAAATAATGTTCTGGAATTCTTTTTTGTTATCTCTTGATGATTCTTTTTCCTTCTTTTCTGTGAAAACTTCCACAGGTTTTCATGTCATTAGCATTTGATGAAGATCTGGGGAAGGCTGAAGAAGGATACCACGACAACAAAGTAAGAAACAGAAAGCACAGAAAGAGGAAACATGCTGAGGAGTCCAGTCAATTGCAAGACAATGACAGGAAAAAGAGCAGGCAAGAGATGATGACAAAGATTAGACAAGAGGTGAGTTATATAATCATATGTTTTGATGGCATTGTTTATGTATCAAGTGAAGGCACAGGTATTTTAGATGAATAAGACGTCAACTTGCAGATAATTATGTGTGGTTTCTCTAATTAGTCACTGTGTTTATTAATATGCTCGCCTGGCTCCTTACATTTCCTTCATTTTCACGTTTTTGATGTTTCTACTTTAATGAGATGGGAGGGGTGGAAATGGCACAAGACACAGCCTTTTTAAGAAGCCTATCTCATACATCCACTTTAAACTCAATAGGCCACTTTCAAAGCAAATATGCTTGATTTCCCAGCAAACTTTCTTCTGGTGCTACATTCAATCTTTAAAGCACTAAAGACAATAATATATTGTATTAACCTCGGGATAGTACCTCTCTTTCTTTTATAATCGCCACATTATTTATCGTCCTTCAATTCTTATATGAATGACCATTTTTTATGGTTTGTGCAGGTTAGTGCTGATTACAAAGCTGCTTGTTTTACACTAGATGTTGCAGAGAGGAGAAGGATACAGGCAGAGACATTGTCTGCAGTATTTGAGACGTATTTTCGGATCTTGAAACATTCTATGCAGTCAACTTCAGCCAGGTTAGTGCTTCAATTTTTCCGTAGCTCTTGACTATTGGGATTAGATGTGGTAATATTGTGTCACTATGTAATATGGAATTTACCATTTCCACACAGCAGATTTTTATAGTCTCGTATGTCACTTAATCTGTACCTGTTTTTACCATCAGCGGTGATCTGATACATATTTCTCTTGCAAGTGGGTTTGATATTGGTTCAAATTATCCTGTGCAAGTACCCTTTTTCTTTAATGTCTAAGGAAAAGATCTTTGTGCCAGCTTCAACCTTATCATGTCCACGACATAGATGAGCTAGATCTATATAAGTGCAATCTCAATTGGCATTTATCTTTTATTTGCTTTAATATTTTACATTAGCGTAAAGGTTGGTAATGAAAAGAGTACATGGTTGCAATTTGGAGTTAGAACATACTTGATAGTTCTGTTGCTCGGGGAGGTCAATTTTTGGAAACAGCATTCTATTAAAGGAGACCTTGAAATTTTGGAGGATGTTGGGTTTAAATTGTGACATGGAATTAGTGTGTGCAAATTGCCCATAATGCCCAATGTTCCTCTTGTTTGCTGTTTCTACTCTATGCTTTAAGATCATGAAAAGATACTCTCTTTTCTCCTTCTCACGTTTTGTTTTCTTATTCTTAGCTCTGAAACTGATGGTAATTCAGTTGCTGGTGTATTTGGAGCACACCCATTGCTTACGCCATGTCTGAATGGATTGGGAAAATTCTCTCATCTTATTGATTTAGATTACATAGGAGATCTTATGAATTATCTGAAAAAGCTTGCCAGTGGTGGTGATAGTTCTGATTCATCTGAGAAATGTTTGACACGGTTGACTGTTTCTGAACGCCTGCAATGCTGTATTGCTGCCTTCAAAGTCATGAGAAGCAACCTCGATGCCCTTAATGTTGATTTACAGGATTTCTTTGTGCATCTGTACAATATCATACTTGAGTATAGGCCTGGAAGGTTTGTGTTTTACATTATACTTGTAAATTCTGTCTTCTCATCTACAAAATTCTCCATGTTCCTCTACACTTCCTCAGTGATATATATATGCTTTCTTGTATAGATGCTACAAGTGGTTTGTTAATTGATAGATTAAGTGCATTTGTCTCTTTGTCTCTTACTTTCTCTCTCTCTCTGAAATTGAGTTTGTTTCTTGTTTTGGATCTTCTCCATCATTTTAGATTTTGATTTCTTGTATTGTCGTTTCCTACTCTAATTAGTTGATTACACCGGCTGGTTCTTGTTAACATTGTGCAGTGACTGATTTCTCTACCTTAATAGGTTTCTCACTCCATTTGGATATCTCATGCAGGGATAAAGGGGAATTGTTGGCAGAAGCTTTTAGAATCATGTTGTATGAGGATAGACAGCATGACATGCAAAAGGCTGCTGCATTTGTAAAACGTCTGGCGACATTTTCTTTATGCTTTGGGTCTGCAGAATCTATGGCTGGTATATCTATCAACTGCTAATGCAGTTGAACTTGTTACGAGTACCTTGTATTTGTTTAATATCTTGATTTTTAATTTAGTATTTGTATAGTGCCTTGATTGGTGTCTTGTTCTTTTTGGAGCCGCTACAGCTTTGGTGACTTTAAAGCATCTTGTTCAGAAGAATGTCAAATGCCGGAATCTGTTGGAAAATGATTCAGGAGGTGGATCTATTTCTGGTTCTGTTGCTGTAAGCAATCTTCACTGTCTTTCTGATCTTTCCATTTTTAAGATTGTGATGTGAAATGAATGATAAATAGGTTAACAGCTAAGGGAAATGATGCCATATGCATGAATGCGTAAGTGTACGTGTTATCAACTCTGTGTGATGAATTGAACTAATTACTTGATCACATTGGTGTGATATTCCAAATTTTTACAATGCTCAGTTGCTTATACTTAAAAACTTAATATTTAATATTGTCAGAGTTGGCAGAAGTCAGATTTTAACTCCAGTTTTTACAGGAGTAAAATATTTCTTGTACTATTCTTTTTCCTTCTGCATTTAATTTTGTTTTATAATTTTTATTTCTGAATTAAACAATTCCTACTTGATTTATTGTGGCTTACCTAAATTTTTGAAATGTTTAATGATGAACTTATGATGCTCAATTCAATCAAAAACGAGTGGTGGGTTGCAGTAATTATTTAGGTAATAGTAGACGTGTAGTAAAATCTCTGAAATGGAGCAATCTGAATCCTTTCAAAACTATTATTACTATTGGGTTCTCATATTTAACCCTGTGAGCAATTCAAATCAGATTGACGTTTTTAAGGGTTGGTTTGGCCTGTCGCTTGGAGGCAAAATTAGTACCTGAAGCATTTGTTGGGACCATTTCGATGAAGTAATTTAACTTTTGCACTAGTCATTGTTAGTAGAACTTCTCAACAGTCCAGAAGGAATGCTAAATAATCTGAGATTTCTATTAAATGCATAGGCCCATTTAAGTATTGATTTTCTGTCTTTCCTCAATCTACGAAATTCCTATTTATGACGAGTGTCTTATAATCCTTTTTCTGAAGTTACAAACTTCTTTCTGGTGCTTTTTAATCGCTTCTTTTCTGTCAATCTAGACAAAGAGTTCGTATTTATGACGAGTTCTTATTGAAGCAACTGTGCATGTTGATGTTTGTGGATACTCTATATTTATCATACTGGGATGATGTTAGTTTGTTCAATAAGACAAAGAGTTTCTATTTGATTCCACTGCAAGTTGTTGGGTCCACATTTACTAGTCTATTTTTCACATGAACTTTGATGTTCAAAAGGTAATGGTATTCTGCATTTTTATTGTCCGATGGCATGAGCATATAATTAGGAGATGAAATGCATTCCAGTGCCCAGTTAACATCTCTTTGTTATTCTGTTTTTGATATTGGTGCAGAAATACCAACCATATGCTTCGGACCCTAATTTAAGTGGCGCGCTCAGTTCCGTCCTGTGGGAACTCAATCTTCTCTCCAAGCATTATCATCCCGCCGTTTCCACAATCTCTACAGGCATTTTGAACATGATCAATGGTAATAACCAAGTGCTTCTGTCCACTCTATCTCCTCAACAAGCTTTTATGGAATTTTCGCTTGGTCAACGTGTATTCAATCCGACTTACTATGCCAAAAAATCAAGTAGCAAGAAGAACAGAGAAAGTGGACAGTTGAAATTGAAAAATATTGAACAGTTTCTAGGTGAGATAAAGTCATTTGATGAAGACGAGTTACAGGCCAAACTTTCAAATCATTTCACGCTTCTTCATGACATCAAGGAGCATGAGAGATTGAGGCTTGAATTGGATCGTACAAACTTAGCCTTGCAATTACATGAAGATTATGAGAAGCAGAAGAGGAAAGCTTAGAAAGGTGTAGCCTCGAAACGTTTAAAAATTTTGATTAGTTTCACCGGTGATTTTGGAAAGATTTTGAGATGTAGATGCTCAAGTTGATGCTATCTAATCTTATAAAAAGTTCCTTGCGTTTTGCTTTTAACTTCTTTTTCATATTTAACATTGAAATTATATTAAGTTCACACTTTCTAAATTTAAATGTATTTTAAGTCTTTTCGTACCCGATTGTACTCATACATTGAGTCAGAATTTGAATCACAAACCTTTGCAATTCTAGAGCTCTACTTTCAAATTTTTCCCACCATATAACTATAAGATAACAAAAGTAACCTTATAAATAAAATAAAGTGATAATTAATTTTAAATAAGTACAAAAGGAAAGAAATATATACATAGATTAAGTTTGTCTATTTGACGAATTACAATGAGCATGCTAAAATTGCCACACACATCTTGAATGCCTCCATTTTGAGTAGAGGAGATTTTACATCATCTCGTGTGAAATAATTATTGTGATGGTTACTAACATTTCCTTATTAACATATTTTTGTAAAACTTGATTTGAAATAGATACTCAGATTAAAAATGCCTCAACAACAAATAACGAAGAGTAAAGTTGTTTTTCTTATCTTTTATTGATGAATGTAAGATAAGGTGTAGACAAGAAAGGCCTAATTTTCAAATTGGTCTTAATTACTTACTTTACCCTCCCATGGAATTATAAAAGTAATCTATTATTGCTTTCTCATCATTATTAATAAGATAAAGCACTCTCACTAAAGGCTCACAAACTTGAATGAAAATTGATATTGTGACCAAAGTTCATGCTTGTAACATCCCGTTACCTATATTAAGGCAAAAACAATAAATGAGAGAAATTGCTGAGAAAGTAGGAAATACATTCATGCTCATGCATAATATGACATACATATACACATGAATAGTAAATTTTTCTGCACATGAAAATAATTGTACATGCATTCATGAATAATTCCGGGTATAATAGGACTGAGTTATGATTTTAGGAATTTTGTGAATTTGGAATTTATTTACATTGAAAATTTTATTGATTAGTGGAGTTGTAATATTTTTGAATTTTGGTGTTAATTTTTGAAATTATAGAGTAATGTGGAAACTAGGAAAAAGGAGTTGAAGGAATTTTAGGAGACGATTAGATTGTAAAGAGGAGAATTATGAGAGTTAAAGGAATCAGTTAAAAAGGAACTTAGTTTAGGCTTAG
>JANZLF010000008.1:32673784-32689608 GCA_026546835.1 Erythroxylum foetidum | reverse complement strand
ATTTGCGTATATGGATCAGGTTGAGAGGAGATTCGGTATACTTGAGGAAGTATCGATTTGATATGAATATTTTGATTGTGAATTATTTTTCATATATATATATAGAAGTGAGATGTGTTATGGAAAAATGAACATAGAAATGGCATGAGACTTTAAGCTTCACAATTTCTTTGGATTACGCTAACGTTTATGGTTCAATGGTTAGACTCTGAAAACGAGGCTCATCATGTTTGGTATCAGAGTAAGAAAAGATTACAAGGAACCATGCTTCAGTATGATGATATTTTGTACCGAGGTTGGGTTCCAAAACGGGGCCCAACATTTGTGATATCAGAGCGAGAGTGTAAGTGTTATGGTTTTGTTAAGAGCTGGATTCCAAAAACGGGGCCCAGCATTAACCTTTCTTGATTGTTGACTGAACCATGTTTAATGATAGTTAGAAGTGAAAATAAAGTTGAATGTGTGTATGAAGTTGTTGATGAATGGTATATAAAAATGTTTTAATATTTTAGGGTTAATGATCAAAGATAGATCATGATATGTTTGTGAATGATTTTGGGTTGAAATGAAGTTGAAAATGAAGTTGAAGAGATGATTTAGGCTTAGGATGGATTGTATGTGAAAGGTGGGAAGTTAAAATCTAGAAAATGGCGTATTCTTCTGTCAAAGTTCGTCGCGGCCAACTTGTAAGTTTTCATGCGAATTTTTCCTTTCTGGAAAAGTTCGTCGTGGCGAACTTTCCAGCATAGAATATATTTTGGTATTTTAGGTATAGCTTTTTGTGTAGTTATCCAGTTGAAATGATTTTTAATTTGGTGTAAACTAGAGACATAGGGCTACAATTTGTCTAATAAAATGGAGTTTTAATTAAGTCTTTAAAGATTTAAATTTTTGAAGGGAAGTTGAATATATAATGTTGTGTTAGTATAGGAATAGCCCAAAATTGATTGGGGCATAACTTTTAGGGTTCTGAACCAAATTGAATAATTTTAGTGTCATTAGAAACTTAAGACAATGAGGAACATTTTTATAAAAGGAAGTGTTATCAAATTGCTTCATTTAACTGATTGGAATGATCACGAAAAAATTGACCCGAAGGTTAGGACTTTGGAAGAGTTTGAGTATTTAGAATTTATCTTAGTAAAATATGCAATATAGGGTTCTCAAATTAGAATTCCTATTGAATTGGGATTTTATTATTGTTAAAGGAAATCAAAAAGGGAATCAAGGAATGCAAGAGGATCAAGAGGAAAGGCATCTTTGAGCAAGGTTTAAGTAAAGAATTCAAGGTAGGTTTCATGTTTATAATAGAGTTACTAAGCCATGAATATTTTTCTTTCAATGCAAGAAAATACAATGATTTCAAATTGGTTTATACTTGTTGCATTATTTCTTTTGAATGATCTAATAAATTGTTACATGTTTGGTACTTGAATTATTGATGATTATGAGATGAATATGGAAATGGTTTTGAAATATATGATGCTTATGAAAATCATGTTTTTGAAAAGTGCATTTTTGGGCAATATATTTTACAACTCATGAAATACATGTTATGTGGATTTGTGGTGGCCCCCTAAGTTAAGTCAAGTGCACTTTGACAAAAGACTTCTCCCTCCTGCCCGCTAATGGCATGGAGCTCCTTCACAGACTCCCTTAAGTCCACGGTTACACAAGACCATTATGTGAAAATGTGTAGTACGTTCTATTTCAGATCCACTCAAACCATTATGATGTGCTTATGTGCTTATGATATGTTGACAAGTTAATGTATTCATGATTTGTGTTATTGTGAATTGGTTGAGAATTTGAGAGCTATGCATTTTATGATTCAATAAGAATTTTTCAATGACAAATGAACATTTTAAATGGTTTTGCTTACCCTATTCCGTCCCATCTTCAGGTGAGGAGCAAGAGATTGAGTAGTCAAGAGCCAAGACATCACTCCAACTAGATTTATTTTCGCTTGTGAAGTTAGATTTTGTAAAACAAAGCTTTAGTTGTATTTTGAGAAATTCTACATTTTACAAACTATGTATTTTTGGGATTATGATGTAATATGGCTTGAAATACCCATTAAAGCTTTGTAAGACTCTTATCCATTGTTATTAATGAAAAATATTTTTCTTTGCTCATGGTTTTTGTTCTTGCAAGATATTTTGATTAGAAATGAGATTAAAGTTTAGAAAAGTTGTTTATTTTATGAGTATTCTTGTTTTTGGGTTAAATTGATGAAGGTCGTTAAGGTTTTTAAGTTAGCATTTTGTAAGATAGGAAAATTTTGGGTTATGGTTTTTGTTAAAGGGGTTTTTCACTGCAACAAACTCTCTCCTGAAGGAAATCCTGTTTTTCTCGTGGCGACTTCGCCACGGCGAATTTTAAATCTTTCGCCGCGGCGTAATTCCCCGAAGGGAACATGTGGGATTTCTCCCATATGTTTGTCGCGGCGAAGTCCGCCTTTGCTTTTGAAGGATTTTTCTTTTAATTTTCCAAATTTTAAGCCTTCCTCCATGCTCAAGCTTTATGATCCCATGTCCGATGTTGGGCTCTGAAAACAGGGTCCAACGGGAAACATTGCATAGGACATGTTATTGCCTTTCCAAAATTAGTTTCCTTATTCTTTCTGATCTTTAGTATGATTCCATATTGTCTAGATTGTTTCCTAATAGTATTAGGAGTTTTCTTTCAAATCTTTAGTATGATTCCATATTGTCTAGGTTATTTCCTAATAGGATTAGGAGTTTTCTACTATAAATAGGGGTTATAAGTTGCAATTTTTTGTGTGTGATTCAAAAATAAAAGTGCAAACTTTTTCTTCACAAATTCGAAGTTGATTCCTTTGTTTTGTGTTGGTCTTTATGCATGTATGATTAGTGACAACCTTGAGAACTTTATCAACAATTGTGGTGCTTGACTTTATCAACTGTTGTAGTATTCTCTTAATTTTCCCTTCAATTTTTCAATTTTTTTCCATTTTTTCAAATTAACCTACTAGCATCCTTTACTTTTAGTCTCGCAAGTTCAATTGATGTGCCTAGTTTATACATCAAATCCTCTAATGGAAAACGCTCAAGGTAAAAAGGGCTACTTTTGGCATAATAAATCGATGCTAAGCTATCGTACTCTAGGTAACTAATGGTCTTTTAGCCTAGAAAATAATGGATTTTTTTCCTGTATTCACTTTACCATTGGTGTTAGTTATGTTCTTAGTGACATCTCTCTTTTAGCAAATAACTCATCTCAAACATCTATTATCCTCTTTCATTGAAAACAATCAATGGGTTTGGCTCTAATTTCCTAGATGTTCTAATCCTTCAATTTGTATTTAATCCATAAGGAGGATGCATTAGGTTGATCTAGTATAAACAAGAACTTTGCCAATATAGTTTTAATCCAAGATAGGAGCCCTTTGCAATTTAAACATCCTTATTCTCTTAGAAGATTTACGATTTTTCATGCTACTAGATTCTTCCTATTTCCTTTATATATAGCTAACCGTAAAAAATTCCTACATATTGCCTGTACTTTATATAATAATGTATGTGGTATACGGAAAATAGCAAAGCAAAATATTTCAATGTTAAATAAAATAAAACTAACTAATTCACATATGCTAGCATAACTTAGTTTTCTCACAGACCATTACTAAATTCTTTATACCATTTTGTCAATAAGTGCTTGACAATTTTTAACTTAAAGGGATTTGGAATCAAAGGGAATCCCTAAGTATCTTGTAGTTAATAATCTCAAATCCACTCCCAACACATTATCTATCTCAAGCTTTTGACTCTATTATAACCCTTCCTATAAAAAGCTAGCTTGGGATAAAACTTGTGGTCTAGATACTTGACTACAAGAGCAACAAGTCTTGACAAATACTCCAAACTGAGCACCAAAGGATACATAAAAAATTCTGTAATAGGAGTCACTACATTATCAAAAGTTATGTCACTACATAGTAATCTTGATTGCATCATATGTAACTAGAGCTACAAGATTGTTACCATGTTCTTTTGCAGTATATTACCTTCTTGAATCACTTCCAACCTAGTTGCCATCTTTTAAGTGAGCGGTACCAAACAATTCCTTATATTATCAAATTACATTTTCTTTGATCTTTCCTTCTTTTATAAATTTGGTACCTTCATCATCTAATAACATATACATATTCCTAAATTTCCTTCTACCAATTAAAGATACATAAAAGAAAGTATAATTCTTATCACCAGATTAGAGCCAGTTAACTTGTTGTTTTAATTGTGTTTTTTAAATTTTCTTTCCTAGACTAGCTTATCAATGAACACCTTTTCTTTAACTATTAACTTTGAATCATGTTTATTATAGGAAGAGTGAAAGATATGGATCTCTCTTATAATTTATGAAACTTTAAAAAAAAACCCTTGATCTTTAAATTTTTCAAAAATTCTCTTTCTAGTTTTCAATTTCCTATAAGAACTCTTTCTTTTAGCCTTTGATTAAAAAAATAATATCATATATAGTATGAATATCGTATCTCAATTAATCAAATGTCACTAATATGATAACTCAACTCAACTAATAAATCCTTCCCAAACTAATTTAACTCAATTTTACTTAATAATTTTGATTAATTATAGTAAATTATTAGTTTAGATCAAATTTAATTAGTTGGTATGAGTTTAAGAGTTAAGTTTGATCATTTAAGCAACATTTGATTAGTATAAGTTTGATATTTATAGTGTGTATATTTTGTTGTTATTTTCTTCAAAATTTAAGATCAAATTTTTTTCAAAATTTTTTTCATAATTTTAAAAATTAAAAAATTTCTTAGATTATATATATAGAAAAAGAGTGTCTTTCATGAGAAAAAATACTTTGTTGCCATATCTTTTTGAAAATGTCGGGAGGCTTTTATATAAACCAATCTTAATAGTATAACTTAAAATAAAAAACAACCTTCAATCAAAGAAAAAAAATAGAAACAACCTTCTAGTTTAGTTAAAATCACATATGGAGCTTGGAGCAAAAATTCTTCAAATTCTCACCTGTAAATTCTGACATTCTCTTTCCTGTTTGAATACTACTTTCTTATTTCTCCTAGCTGCTTATTGTATTAACTTCCTACTGTTTGTTTTATCTTTGTCGCTTCCATCTACAATCTTCTCCTGTTACTGCTCACTTGAACAATAACTTTACACATTAACTGTTTTCTGGTTTTACTCTTTGAGAATACTTCAAATACTCCTTCTACACATCTTCTGTGTTTCCTTACTAGTTGCTATTCTTCAAGAGTGCTCTCATTTAGCTGTATTATTGGTCTTTTTCTATTGATTCTTCTCTTTATCTGCTAGGTAATGGAGCTTCCAAATGACTTCCGGCCTTTTGGTTCAACTTTTGCAACATCTACACCAGTTCAAACATCTCTTCAAGCTGCTCCTCAACCTGCTAGCAACAATGGTAACTCCTTTAATGTCAGGAAGATTTGGGTTTAGGTAACCAGTGACAACACTCAAAAAGAAAAGTTGAGCTACTTTCCTTCAAGTAAAGTTGAAGATCAACAAGTGGTGTCAGCCCCCATTAAAGTCCTTATAGATGGAGCACAAAATTAGTGTTCTGCATTTTTAGGTTTCCTCGTTGGTAAAAGGATAGATTTTACTATCAGTGGACATTTAATAACTGGATGCAAAATAGGTTGGTGGATAAGGTTTTCAATAGTGATGATATATTCATTTTAAATTTTATAAGGATGTTACCACTAAGATACTGGAAACTAGTCCATGACATGTCCAAGGTAAACCTATTGTACTGCAATTTTGGAACCTAGAATGAAAATTGAAGAGATTAAATAAGACAATGTGCCTTTATGGATTAGCATTCATGAGATACCTTTAGAATAATGGACAACAAATGGATTAAGCTATCTTACGAGCTACATTGGAAAGCCAATTTACATGGATCAAGCAACTGTTAAGGTTTCAAGAATCAATTTTGCAAGATTTTCTATATTGATTAGCTCATTATCTATCTTACTTGATTTTATACTGACTGTAAGGTGATAGTTATAGTTTATATTATATTTTGGTAGGTGTTTTAGTGTGTTTATAGGGGTTGATTAGATTATTATTGCATGTTTAGGTTTAGAATTATGTGAACGTGATTGTTTGTTTATGTTTTAAGTGTTATGTGGTTTAGGACATGACTTTGGACCTTAATCTTTTGTTCTTAAGGTGTTTTGATGTGTTTATTAGTGAATGAACCCAGATAAATAAAGAATGAAGGAAATTGGAGCATGTTTGTGCAAAAAGCAGGGTCATAATTGTAACATGATTGTCACGATCATGACAGAAGATTCCTCCCTAATGTTACAATCATGACAAGAGTGTCACAATCATGACAGGAGGTTTTCATGCTGTGTCATGATCGTTACAAACACTCACTAGACACAGGTTTTCCATTTGTTTTGATGTTTGGAGGGCATTTTTATGAGAAAATGACCTGGGTAAGCCCTAAACTTAACCCCAAGTCACTCATTTACTATAAATGAATATTAAGAGAACAAAAAAGGAGTCACCATCTTAACAAATTGAGATTAATCTAAGGAAGATCAAGAGGAACATTAATTGTCCAACATTTTCCATATTTGCATATTCAACTCCAAATCAAGTTTTTCTTTTTTCCTTTTTTTATTTTCATTAAAATTGATGTGTAAACTAGATTGGAAGTTGTTATACACCTTGATGATCTTTTAATTTCATATTAGGATTTGTTCTTGGCTCATTTTGTGACGTGATCATTTTTTTATTTCAGTGCAATATTTTAGGTGTTATGATATTTGTGTTTGCTTATAATTCGATAATAAATCAAGAGAGTGAGTAGATAGTTATCTGATTAGGTTAGGTAATAAAAGTTAACGATCTAATAAGTTACAAATTGAAAATTATACGAAAAGAGATCTTATGTGAGAACTTGATTATTCGATAGACTGCTTAAAAACTATTTGAAAACGTTAGGCTATTTTTGTGAATCGAGATATTGCAAATGTAATATCCCATTTTTCCAGAATATGTTTAGGGTTTAACCCTAGATTAAATATTGCATATACATGCATAACATTAGCATTCATACACGAATTGATATTTGTTCATATTACAAGTTAGCATATGCACTCAATTGACTTATTTCGGGGTATGAAAAATGTTAAGTGATCATGATGTGAATTGTGTTTTGATATGTCTTGAATTTTGGTATGACTGCATTTCAATTAAAAATTTGGCATTAAATGTTATGGATTGGAAAATTGATAGATTAAAATGTACATTTGGACTAGGACAAATGTCAAGTGGTAGGATAAATTGATACATGAAAATTTTGGTTGATTTAGCCGATAATTGAGTGACATTTGTCATAGTTAAATTGGTGACAAATGGACTAGTAATTATTTGGCAAATGGCAGTTGTGCTTAAGTAACAAATGGCCTACTGTAAGTGTGATATATGGTAGCATATATATAGGATAAATGAACTGCATGCAAAGGTGACAAATGTCAATGTACAAAGGAGACACCTAGCATCCAAGGTGTACGTTTCTGCAGGAGTGATTTTTGTTTCTGCTCAATTCTTCTTCTTTCTTCTTCTTACACCAAAACTCTCTCACCCTTACATCCCTATATTTTGTCTATGTTTTTTTCTTCCAATTTCTACACCAATAATCCATGTTTTTACCCTTCACAAAATAACTAAAGAACTAACTGATTGTTGTTATTTTATCATAGCCAAAAATCATCTAATCCTACCTTGAATGTGTGATGTTTCTACTTGCTTGGAATACTGAATTGGCTTGATATTTTGAGATGGAATTAGATTTTAAAGTGTAAGTAAATGATTAGTGTTGATACCATGTTATGATAGAGAATTGATGATGATGAATTAGGATGAATCACATATGATGTTAATGATTGATTGTGTTCAAAATTTTTGCATGACCTTAGAAATGTTTCTGTTTTGTTTTTGGTGTATGGAAACCGTGGGATATAGATTGATTTATGGATGAATTGGGTCTGCATTTGAAGTATAATGAAGGTGGATTTATGCCAAAGAAAGATGTTAATTTGATGTTCTTGAATTAGGAAAGAACTAGGACTATACGCAGAATAATGTAGAAGTTTCTGGTTTGATAATTTGTAAGATGTTAATTGAATAATTTTAAACTGGAATAAGAGATGTTATTGATGAGTAATTGGATTATTATTCAGGCCTAACATAGGTATATTTGATGAACTATAAATAGGCTATTTAACTTTAGTATAAAGTGTAAAAAATATGGAAAAAAATGAAAGAAGAATTGCTGGAATATGTTAGTTGTAATGTTTTCACTGAACATACATTAGTATTTTGGCCATAACTTGATTTGTAGACATATAAATGGGATTATTTTAAGTTTAAATTAAATTAGAGACATATGGATATTTTTTTAAGAAGAAATTGAATTTTATTTCTATCTCTAAGAGTTTCCAATTTTGGCTTGAATTTGAGTTTTTGGATTCTATCACTGTTTGAGAACAATATGTAGAATTTTAGGTTTAACTTGCAAAATACTGAACCAAATTGTATGAAATTTAGTTCATTAGAAACTTAAGTCATATGGGAAATTTTTTTAAGGAAAATGTACTGCTAATGTGCTGGACCCCACTTCCGAAGCCCAGCATTTGGAGTCGTTAAACTGAAACAGTACTTGAACTCAATCATATTGTCCTCAATTGGTATAACTTTTTCCATAGATGTCGAATTAAGGTCATTCTTAGATGGTTTGAAAGAAAGATCTATGATTTCAAAAAGACTTGGAAGATAGATTTTGTCATATAGAGGGACAAAATTGGACCAGAAGATGTAAGATAAATAGTACCTAGAAGAAGTTTCAGTCTAAGACCTATTTGGAATAATTGACATAACTTTCTATAGAGATATCTGATAAAGATCATTATTGAATGGTTAGAAAGAAAAATTCAAGATATATGAAGAACTTGAAGATAGATTTTGTCATCTAGAGGGTCAAAATTGTACCAGAAAATGTAAGATGAACAATACTTAGAAGAAGTTTCAATCTAAGACCTATTTGGAATCATTAGCATATCTTCCTCTAATAATATTGGATCAAGGCCATTCATAAATGGTTCAAAAGAGGACTTCAAGATAGACAACTTTCATGAAGATCTTAAAAGTAGATTCTATCATCTACAGGGTTAAAATTAGACTAGAAGATGTAAGATGAATAGTACCCAGAAGAAATTTCAATCTAAGACCTATTTGGAATAATTGGCATATCTTCCTTTAGAGATATCGGATCAAGGTCATTCTTAGATTGTTCTAAAGAGGAATTCAAGATATACAACTTTTATGAAGGTTTCGAAGGTATATTTTATCATCCACAGGGTCAAAATTGGACTAGAAGATGTAAGATGAACAGTACCTGGAAGAAGTTTCAGTCAATATAAGAAGATACAAAAGGTCAACCTAAGTAGATACAGACTACACTCCTGAGCATCTCCACTTTTAAAGATCACAACTTTCAACTCTGATGTCCAAAAATTACCTACTATATACCGTTGGAAAGCTAGAAAGATAAGCTACAACATTCAAAAAGACAACTTTATCTATTTTAGCCTAGATCAATACAATTTTTCTCTTGAATTCAAAACAATTTTACCCTTATGGAAGACTTAAAATTTTCACTGTACAAACTTGGGATGTCCTGAGCGTAACCATTCAACTACCAAATTGACTTTATTAAATTCTTGACTCATTTAATTCATCACATTCCACTACATCTCATCATTTATAATTCCTATCTTTCTTTTCCATAACATCTCTCTTATGTTTATATATATATATCAACAATTTATGTTCCAAAATCATCAACTCAAGTTGATAACTTCTTCATGTATATCTAATTTCAACTCACATCATCCATACACCATTCATCATTTCATTAACATCAAAAGAACCAAGTTTTACAAATCTTCAATGGCAATTCAAGCCAAAACCAACTCAATATAAAAAATAAACAAAATTTGGAGAAATTCCCTTAGGCTCTTGATCACTTAATCCCTTAGTTATCACCTGAAGATGGGATAAAAGGGGGTGAGCTTGAAAGCTCGTGAGTAACAAGTTTATAAAGGAGAATAAACAAAATCCTTAAAAAGTTCATTTGTTATAAAAAAATTCATATTGAATTCATAAAATGCATAGTTCTCAAATTCTCAAGTCTAGCTCAAAACTCATAATTAACATCATCACATAAACATAGCATATACATTTCACCATCAAAGCATAACACTCAATTATGCGCCATTCTTGACAATTCAAAGATGCAATGCACAAATAAATGGCTCGAGAGTTTCGTGGAACGAAATGGAGAAACCGAAGTTTACATCGTTAACAAAATGAGTCTGATTTCTCAAGATCTCGTGGCATCAAGCGGGCAGCCGGGAGAAGGCTATAGGTCAACATGCACTTGACTAATGAAACGGTTTCCTCTCTTACCCAAACAAAAGCACATATTTATGCTCAAATCATTTCATCATATGCTCATACTTTCATGTTCTTTTCATTTATACAAAATGAAATGACATTTTTCAAGGCATAACATAAACGTTTCAAAGCAATTCCTTTTTCATCTCGAAATTTCTCAACAAAATTCATATACCAAACATATAAAGATTTCTCAAGTCACTCAAAAGCATTAAAAACAACATTTATGAAGTAATTGAAATCATTTTATTTTCTTGATTTTGAAAAGCATTAGTGGCTCATAACTCTATTATAAACATGTAACCCACCTTGTTTTCCTTGCTTAAAGACTTGTTCAAAATGTGCCTCTTCTCTTGTTCCTCTTGCCTTTCTTGATCCCCTTATACACTAACAAAAATCTCACTCAATAGAGTTTTCAATTGAAAGTCCCATAAATCATAATCACTAAAATTAGTTCTAGAATACTTAAACGCATGCATTTTTTAAACTCTATGAACTAAAATCCTTACAAAAATCCGAAAGATTTACAATGATCTTACCTTGATTCTTCACTAAATGAAGAGATCTTTGGTTTAAATGGAAGCTCTTCTCTTCCTCTACTTTTTTCCCTTCTTGAACAACCTCAAAATCTCTCTTAAGACTAAGAAATAAAGAAACTCTAGCTCACTCTCTTCTTTTCTCTCAACCACCAAAATTCTCTTGTCTTTCTTTCTTATTTTCTCTTCTTCTCCCCCAATTCACGTTTTTCTTCTTCTTAAATGCAAGACTACATTTCTTTCTTCCATTTCTACATTTAATGAGTCCAAAAAGTCTATTTTACCCTTCCTTATGGGCTTATATTCTTTTAACCTTAAGTGTCTTGCCAAAAATACCCTTGAACATTCTTATAACCTTAACACTTTAATTCTGCTTACCCTTTCAATAAATCCTATTAACTTTGACATAATTAATTAATTACAAAATGATTAATCTATAAAAACCTCAAAATTAATTAAATCATGCTTATTCGTGAAGAAAAAAATTTGGGGCCAACATAATTCATTTTCTATGTCATAATGGCCATACAAAACTGACTTTGAAACGTATCTTGAGAAAATTTGGAAAACTAATGAAGGATTGCATGGGAACTTTTGGATAACCCATCCACAATTGTGGGAAGCCATACACGATTGTGGAAATTGCATGGAAGTAAAGAAAACGTTCTTTTGTATGATTCTTGAACCAATTAAGGATAAGGTATTTAATTATGATATATTTGGACTTGATTAAGGTTTAAAAAGAACAAAATTTGATGTTGGAAAAGTTGGTTAAATGTGTGATAAGGTTTGATTGTTAATTGATGTTATAATTCAAAGGAAAAGAATGTTGGATAATAATGCATCTAAGTTTGGATGAATGAGTATTGAAGAAAGTAGGGTATTTCTGAATGAGAATTAGGTGAATGTATGAGTATATGTTTCTGGAAAATTTTTTGATGAATGTATAGATTTAGCTTGCTAAAATTTCACATGTAAGATACCAATTGTGTTTGTATTATAAGAAGCTTTTTGATCATGGAAATAATTAAGGATAAGTGTAAAGTATGATTAGATAATTTGGAGTAAATCAAGCTATTTTAAAGGGACAAATTTGATTACAAAATGGTAGTATACAAAGGATGATGTTGAATGGTTAAGAAAGTTAAATAAGGTTTCATACCCTAGAAAATCAATTGAGCATGCATTGAACATGTCATACGTATATATGTGTGCACAAATGAATATGTATTTGATTGATCAACTTTGTAGTGTGAATTGTATGATTTTAGATGCTCAATTCGGATGCCATTCAGACATTATCGAACCATACAGGTAGTAGCATAAATTGGAGCGTACTATGAGTCAACCTAAATGATATCACTAGGATTGATTTATTTATGTTTATGTTTAATTCCTATATATTGAACTGGTAAAGAATTGATTGTGATTTATTTATAAATTCCAAACTTTAATGGTCCGAGGAGTTTGATATTTGGGAATGTATTGGAAGTGTTCTATTTGCATTTGAATTCTGAATGATATCTGTATACTTAATGAAAGTTGAATACTGGACTTAGTTCCAATGAATATGAGATTATATTTGTGCATCATAAGTGAATGCTATACATGGCATATTCTGTTATTTGATGCATTTCATAAAATGCATGTTCAGATAAAGACGTTGTGATCAGAGTAGCCAGTATGAAAGAACTTTAAGCTCAAAATTCTATACGTAGAGTTTTACTCCGTGATTTCTGTATCTGACTCAGCCCAAGGGGCTATTATCTGTATCTGTATCTGAAAGGTGCTCGATCACAACAAATAATAACAAATCTGGAGTCTCATATGCATATGTTTTTTATACTTATGATTATGAAATATATTATCATGAAATCTTTTATGAAATTATGATGATTAAGTGATATGCCATGATAATGTGATTGATTGGGTATTCATGTTCTAAAAGAATGTTTGTGAAATTGGTTGATTATGTGATATTTTTGTATCTGATCTAAGTGAGATCATTAATGATGGCTCACTCTTTGAGTTTGCAAAACTTATCAAAAATTGAAATGTGGCTGTTTAGGTATAAGTCAGGAGACCTAGTTGCTAAGATTGTCTAAAGGAACATTTTGAAAAAGTTATGACTCAGAGGTCTGTCAGTTGACATCAGAGGAGTTATAGTTTGTAATTTGTAGTTTCTTGTCATATAAAACTTTTGTATAAGGATTGTAAATATTTGTTCAAATGAATATGGCGTAAACTTTTGTCAATGAATGAAATGAAGTGTTAGTATTGTATATTCTTTATGATCCCATTTAAGAGATTATGTTTGCTCAACATGCCATTATCATAGGATATGTACTTTAGTGTACTCTAGATGTTCAGGTATATACATTATGGTAGTAGGATGTTACATGTTTTCCTTATTGTGGAAGCATGGGCCAAAGCTAAATGGAGTAAAAAGGGGTTAGACAAGGTGATGCTTAAAGAATATGGCTCCATTCTCTCTAAGTTTAGTGACGATGCTAACCTAACTAAATAGTGGAGCAAGGCACATTGGTGACTAACCCCTCTTTATTTAGAAGTGGAAATATGGTATGGAGCTTGATCAAAGTAAGACTAAAGTACTACCATTGTGGGTGAAATTCCACAATTTACCCATGGAGTTTTGAACAGTTGAAGGACTTAGTTTTTTAGCTAGTGTTTTAAGGAAGACCATTTGTATGGGACGTTTAGACATCTATAATTTAGGGAATTTTTTATGCTAAGCTTTGCATTGAAATCCCAAACTTTGCCCTTCTACTTGACAAGCTATCTATACTAAGGTTGGGGGAGTCAAGTTAGCTTGAAAAAGTTGAGGTTACCATTACATATCCATGAAGCTCTAGTAATGCTACTAAAAAATAGATCCCCATGGGAAAACACTTCAAATCTTATTGGCATGATGAACTTAAGACTTTTGATACAGATGTTTTAGTTCTTGACCATGATAATACAGTTAATGAACATCCTAAGTGTATTGAGGATAAGGAGATTATAGTTTCTTCTCTCTTTGTTATTGTAGTTTTGATGGGACAATTAAACCTTGGTGGACCACCTCACTATTCATGCATCTCTTGAAACCCTCCTTCCAAACGTCTACGTTTTGGGCTGAGTGGTTTTATGAATTAATTCTTGGTCCACTGGTACTATTCATGCCCTTTAAACCCACACTTCTCTGTTTCTATATTTCACTCGTTTTTGTTGTTATGTTTTGGTCTCTGCTGTGTTGCATTTTCTTCTTGCTTCCTTGTCATTTAGCTCCTCTTTCTTTCAACGTTTGTATGTTGAGCTATTTTGCTGCTTGCATGTTGGCCCATCGACTATGTTTTGCTCATTCCAGATGATGCGTGCTTCCACGCACTAGGCATCACTACACGAGGCTAGGTCTAGTTAGGTTCAACACCTGGTTTAACTATTTTTAACCAAAATCTTCGCATTTCTTTCTATTTGGTTCCAAAATACACCTTGACATAAAATAAGATTAATTCTTATTAAGTATAACTTGAAACCATAAGAAATAATGACGCTAATAAACTCCCCCACGCTTAAACTTTTTCTCTCCCTCGAGCAAATTAAACACGACCATCAAATTCTATCAATTCGTTTTCAAAGAAACTAAGCGCATGCAATCATTCAATCTTTAGCCAATCGAAAGAATTCAGTCATTTCACTCATGTGTTTATAGGTATGTTTTGCTCAAAACTCCCTATAGGAAACCACACTACCATAGGCCTACTAATACACTAATTCTCTTCTACAGTGATTACTTGCTAAAATAGATCAAAAGGGCTTTATTTGAGGTTATAATGAGGCTAAGGTTAAGGTGATTCAAAAGGGATTTGAGGGGTTCTTCACAAGTAGTTATAAAGCACTAACTATACAAGGGGACAATAAATGAGAATTGCATGTAAATAACTAAATACTTAAAATTTATTATTGCTACTATACTTGATTCTTTGCTTTTTCTTTTTTGGGTTTTTTAATTACTAAGGAAACAATAAACAATAACAGCAGCTAAATACAATGTGCTATATAGGTAGAAGTATAAGTAAACTCATCTTATAAAGTATTGCCAAAAGTCCCAAAACTAGCTAACTTAGTAGTTTATTAAACTTATGAATAGGAAAGGCTAATAGGGTTTGATGTTTTGGAATGAGGTATTTTCTTTAAGAAACAAAAGGGGTAAAGGCTCAAAGGCGTTTGCAAGGGTAAATAAGATAGGTGGGTCATTTAAGTCAAGGGTTAAAAGAAAAAGGGCTTTAATCATTTCTATCTAACATGCATCTAATAGATTCAAACTGGTTTAGAGCAAGTTTTGAAGGTAATCACCTCAAGGAGTATCACCCACACAAAGAAATGAAATGACTTTTGAACGGAGTCATATAGGCTTAATTCTCAATTCTTAACATAGGCTTAATTGAAAATCTATTATGCTTTTATACATTACCTAATCACTCAAGCAACAATATCTGAGTAAGCTTATGTAACCAACTACTTTAATCGATCAACATGATTCACTTATATTCAATTGGCCTAATTTGATTTCAAGCACATAATTTAGTCTCATTCCAACCATTAAGATAGAATTTTATGGTTTAACACAGACCACATGCAAATTAAAAGACAGAAAAGAAAGAAAAAATTAAAATTAAAATGAACAAAGAAATAGTAAATTCAAAACACAAAGTCACACAAACATTCAATGCCCCACCCCCCCCCCCCCCCCACACTTAATCTACATTGTCCTTAATGTACT
>JANZLF010000008.1:32586466-32598748 GCA_026546835.1 Erythroxylum foetidum | reverse complement strand
GCCTTCGATTTGCTTTGTAATTTGCTTCGGATTCAATTCTTTAGTCTTTGATTTTCATGTGCTTCGTAATTTGTTTTTCAGTATGTTTCTTCGTCTCCGTATGCTTTTCTTCCGTTCCGTTCGATTTACTTTTGTTTTTGTTCTTCGTTTCGTTCTCCGGTTAAGACCCGAACCATGTATAAGTATGATAATGGATTTTAAGAGAAAAAAAATTATATCGGGATTTTCGGATTAGAGATTGGATATTCGGTAACGGATGATACGAGTTCATAAGGAATCATGTGTATGTATTGAGGGAATATGTCTAAGTAGTTGGGTTCCGAATACGGGATCCTACAGTCTTAGCCTTCTATTGAACATTAGATGAAGATCATTAATATATAAATTTTAAGCCACAACCTATTTTAAAACATAATTAATAACAGTAAGGACATACTTATTACTAAAGGATACTAGAAAGAGACCCATGAAATTAATGCCCCATGTATCAAACACTCACGAACATTAATGCAAGTTTGAGGCATCTCATCCATTTGAAAGATATTACCTTATTATTGGAACTTATCACAATACTCCAGATACCTTTGTATATCCTTAAACGGTATAAGCCAATAAAAATCTATTTTAAAAACTTTTCTTATTGTAGTGTCCTCTAACTTGTCCTTTATGGCAGTGCTTTTGAATGCTAATATTCTTGGTGTATACTACACACCTTCTGATTATCTAATTTATATAGGCATATAATAGGCATGGGTCTTTCCATAGGTAATTCCCCAACTCAAAGAAGAATTTCTTCTTCTATTAATATATCCTCCTTTTTTGGCAAAACCTAATTAAATAAGTAGTTAGCAAGGTCAGTGAACCAAGGTATATCCAATTTAATTACAATCAAGCTTATAGAGTTATTCATTTGGAAAAGAATCATTTGTATCTTCTTTCATTTTCTTATCTATTTAACGATTCTCAAGATGAGACAGATGGTCTAATTTAATGGTTTTCACTCCTTTTTATGCTTGATCTCAATATCAAACTCGTATAACAACAAAACCCATCTAATCTATGTTTTGGCTACATTTAGAAATAGATTGATAATCTATCCTAAGAAAAAATAGTATAAGTTCCATGATATTCATTCTAACATTTAGTCAGTGAAGGATAGTGGAAATTGGCCTTTGTATGTAACATCATTTAGCTTTCTACATCCAATACACACCCTCTAATAGGCAACAATTCTCATACAAATTAACTAATTATTTTAATTTAATACTACCATCCTCCCCTTTTTTTTAATGTTATCTATACATGTTTCACCCAAAAACTATTAGAAATAGGGTTAAGAACTCCCTCATCAAGTAGTTTAATTACTTAAGCTTTTATGACATCTTTTATGTTCAAGCTAAGCCGACTTTTGAGTTTACACTATTGGCTTGAAATCATCTTCAAATATTTTATGGATGTAAAATGAGGGGTTGATCCCTTTCATTTAATCCCCCTTATGTTAAAAATTTCTACATAATCACCTTTTTATGCTCTCTAACATCTTGAGCAACTTCTCTTTTTAGCCATGGTTTAAGGTTTTTGTAATTATCACAAGTAGTTTTATAGTTTTAATTACAAAAGCATACTTTAAATTCTCCATCAATCTCTTTAACTATAACTTTGATAAATCATCAATTGAGGACTTTAGTCTACTCTCCTTTGGTCTTCTTATCTCTTTAAGTTCTTCTTCTTATCTCTTCTTATCCTCTCCTTACAGGATAAAATTTTATAATAGGTTTCGTATGTGACTTCTTGCATAGTTTAAGATATTTAAGTATCAATAATATCTAAATAGAAATAAGTATTATCTCTATCGAAGGTGTGTTTCATAGATTTAGATATCTTAAAAATGACTTCCTCATCCTCTACTCTTAGGATTAACTTTTTGTTATATTCATCTATAATTTCCTTAGCAATGGAAAGAAAAGGTCATCTTAAGATTAAAGGAACCTCTACATCATCCTCTATGTCCAAAACTACAAAGTCAACAAAAATATAAATTTATCAATCTTGACTAATAAATTATCTATAATTCTCCTAGGATAATTAATTAACCTATCTGCTAGTTGAATGATCGTTCTAATAGGCTTTGGCTTACCCAATCATACTTTTTTAAACATGTCATAAGGAATTAAATTAATATTGGCTCTAATTTTGTTAATGTGATTTTTTATAAGCTACCAATGTTACTAGGATAGTAAAACTCCTTAGAACTTTATTCTTTTAGAATAACTCGTTTTGAAGGATGGTGAAGCATTTCTCACTTAAAATGATTATCAAAAAATCCTTGAGTTTTTACTTGTTAGAAAGGAGATCTTTTAGGAATTTAACATAACTTGGTATCTATGATAGAATTTCAATAAAAGTGATGTTAATAAATAGTTGTTTAAATAGATATAAAATTTACCAAAAATAATCTCCATTTTTTATCTTTCTTAAGCATTTTTTAAGTATAGAATTGGCAGTTTGTACCTTTAGACAACTTTCTTCTTTAGCTCATCTTCATTCTTATTCTCCTTGACCTCATCCTTACTTCTTTTACATCGGTCTTCTCCTTCATTTCCTTCTCTACTTCTTCAATTATCATCTACTTTCTACTACCTAACATCACTGCTTTCTCCTACTTTCTTAAGTTTTGTTCAGTATTACTAGGTAGAGTACACTGCAACCTTTTTGGAGACAAGTTTAGCAAGTTTCCCAATATACACTTTTAATTTATTAATGAAATAATCTTGATTTTGAAAGTGTGTCTCAAATGCAATGATAAACGTAGCTAAAGATCCTCTAGTTTTAGCTTTCTTTGTTATTGATGTTGTTGTTGTTATTATTAAAATTCAAACAAGGCATTTCTCTCTATTATCCTTAGTTACTCTATAAAAAATTTGGATGGTTCTTTTATCCCACATTATAAGTATTATTATAAGGGTTTTTTTTGTGATCAACTTCTCATAAAATCAACTTATTCACTTGACATTCATAATTTGGGTTTTGTTTACTACAAATGTTGCAATTTATTGTATACACTAGTTAAGTTGCCAAAATCATTTTATCAATTTGCTTCATAGGAGCTTCCAGTTTTGCCACCATATTAATATTTTGGATGCCACCTATCTTTGACTTTAGTCTCACATCCACGTTAATAGTTTTTTGTTATAATATTTTTATTAGTTATTTCAATTCCGTATGAGTTTTGAAAATAATGGTCCTACTCAAAGATGCATCTATTAGTTACTTAGTTAGGCAGCTCAATCCGTTATAAAATGTTTGTATCTACAAACCTAAGTCAAGATCATAGTGTGGGAACTTTGTCAACAACTCCTTCCATCTTGACCAAGTGTCATATAATCTCTCACCTTTTAGCTGTTAGTCATCACTAAGATTTGTCGTTTGTGTTCGAGTGAAGTACTTAACTAAACAATATTAGCAAGACAATTCCATATGTTGTTGGATATTGAAGGC
Source organism: Erythroxylum foetidum (assembly GCA_026546835.1). NCBI lineage: Eukaryota > Viridiplantae > Streptophyta > Magnoliopsida > Malpighiales > Erythroxylaceae > Erythroxylum > Erythroxylum foetidum. Next base: position 32,595,250 of record JANZLF010000008.1, on the reverse strand, counting down.
AATGAATTCAGTTATGATGTAACTTGATCCCTCAATATGAAAGTGAATAATCTTAATCAAAAGGCATCCTATGAAACTTCTTTTAGCTTAAATGTGTCGCAAATTTCCATAAAATTTACAATGCGAGCATTGGGATCTTCATCTAGAAGCCCATCATATTTTCCCAATTTCTAAACTAATTGAATCATGTTGGGCTTAATATCAAAGTTTTTGGCCTCCACTTTTGGTTACATAATACCGGACTCAGTCCTTGTGAGTTATGGTCTAGTATAATTCCCCATAATGCGATCTCATCCTTGACCAATAGTTGCATTCAAAATCTTATGTTTGTTTCCCTCAAATTTCAAAGTAACATATGTTTAATTTATAATTTTGTCTTAATTAATATTGTGGGACCACTCTTGATCATACACCAAAGAATCTAAACCTAAAATTTAACCACTGCCACAAGATCAAGAAAGAACATTCTAAAATAAAAATAATAAATATAAAGACAAATAAACAGTTAATTAGAATAATAAAAATAAAGCTTTCCTCATATTTCAATGTTGCCAAAAACATAATGTTATAAAGTAAATTAAACATAAAACAATACTAGAGAATCACTAGGTAAGTGCATATGTAGTTTTATATAATATAGCTCAGTGAATCGAGCATCAATCTCACAAAGATTGTAATTATTAATACTAGCTATTTTCTATTATATAATCTAATAAAACAAATGTTTAATGAAATATATAAATAAAAGAAACTAAAATTGCATTTTAGAATCACCAAATCAATTAATAATAAACAATCAATCGACACATAATATATAAATAAAAATAACCCTGTAACTTTCATATACTTGAATTTATCTTGATTCAATGATTTATTCTAGTTCCTTAGATTAATAGGAACTACTAAGTTGGATCTATACTCTATATCAAGACAAATAATTCTTAAGTATTTTGATAGAAAATTTTTAAAATCAAAATCTTCCAAGAATACATTAATTTGTATTATAAACTCCTATGATATATTTGACTCTAACTTTGAAAGATCATGTAGTCTTATGTCTAGGATTCTATTTAACCCTTATTATTCATGTTGTGACCTAATTATATATCTAAGATCTTCTAAATTTGCTAGTTCAATATGACATTAAATTTTCAATGTTTATTACTCCAATTTAGTGTAATAAATAAGCATGAAGAATTTGTAAGAAACTAAAATCTTTCATTAAATTAAAGAAATCATTTTAAAATAACAATTCTAAGGTTCATTTCACCTAGATTTATATCCCAATTAGTTCACAATAAAAAATGAAATTTACAATAAATAAATAAAAGAACATAAGAAATAACATTGAGTTCTTATGGCTTAAATCTTGAATTTTCTTAATGAATGTTCTTATTTTTCTCTCCAATATTGTTTCCTTCTTAAACCTATATACTTTTTATAAGATTCTAATTTTCAATGTTTCAAAATTGAATCTCTTTTTGTTTTCCACCATCCTCATATCTTAAACATAAAACCCTAGAAAATTGAACTAATACAAGCTTATGAAGGACCTTGTTAGTTTTTGTATTACTTAACACCCCTTTCATTTTCCCTTTTGTAATAATTATTGTCAAAGTTGTTCAAGAACATAGGACTAGATTTATCTCATATTGGATAATATAGGCAGAACATGGTAAGATATTGATAAATGCTTGGAGAAACAAAATGACCCTTTGTTGAACATAATAAGAACACATTCATATCGTGTCATGTTCATTAGGTAACATAATGTGACATGTCAGAACACAAGAAGCAACATAATACCATATTGGTACCTTATTTTAAGTTTTTAATTTAAAATCTACTAAAGTTGCTCAAATTTAACTCAAACGTTTCCAAATTTACTCCTTTTTCATTGCAAGATTAAAATAAGAAATCAAACAAAATCTAATTCAGTTTAAGTGTCAAACCTTATAAAAAATTCACAAAATAAGCATAATAATTTTAAAAAAACATCCCAAAAATATAGTGTAATTGACACCTATCAAGGTTCTAATGGTGGTAACTTAAGTTTTAATAGTTAGGCTGTTAGCCCCCAAATTTTTTTCTTAAATTTAGCATGATTTAAATTAATTATGAGGTTTTGATAGATTAAATTTTCTTGGAGTTTAATTATTATGTAAATGTTAGTACGATTTTATTATATAGATTGGTTGAATTAAATTAGTAACAGTGTATTGTATGAAAGGCATTTTTGGTAAGTCACTTAAAGAAAAAGAACACAAGTCATATAAGGAAGGGTAAAATGGACATGACACACTTATTAAGGGTAGGATTGGAAGATGAAAATGTGGTCTTGCTTTTTAAGAAGAGAAAAACGTGAATTGAAGGGAGAGAAGAGTGAAAAACGAAAATAAGCGAGAAGGAGGAGAGAATTCGTGCATGAGAGAAAGGAAGGGAGAAAAAGCTAGGGTTTTATCTTTTCATAGCTTTCATGAGGGAATTTGAGGTTGTTGAAGAAGAGAAAAAGGTAGAGGAAGAAAAGAGCTTTCTTTTGAGCTAACAAACTCATTATTTGGTGAACCATCAAGGTAAGCCCATTTTGAATTTTTTGGATTTCTGGAAGAGTTTTAGTTCAAGAAGCTTAGGAAATGCATAGGTTTAAGCTTTCTAGGATCAATTTTATGCATATGTTTCTTTGGGTCCTCAAATTGGAATTCCTATTGAATTGAAAAATTTTTCAATGTTAAGGGAATCAAGAGAGGCAAGAGGAGAGGCACATTTGAGCAAGCTATAAGCAAGGAATTTAAGGTAGGTAACATGTTTATAATAGAGTTAATGAGCCATGACTATATTTTCAAAAGTAATAGAATTAAATGATTTCAATTGTTTTATAAATGTTGCATTATTGCTATTTGAATGATTTGAAAATCTTTATATGTTGGGTATATGAATTTTGTTGATGAATTGCCAAATGAAAAATCATGATTTTGAAAATGTGTCATTTTGGGTAACAAGTTTACAAGTTATGAATACATGTTATATGGGTTTGGTTTAGTCCATTTTGTATGTCAAGTGCACTTCGATTAAAGGCTTTTTTTGCCTACCTGCTAGTAGCATGGAGCTCTTTCATAGACTCCCTCATGTTTATGACTACGCAAAACCACAATGTAGGATTGCGATAATTCATTTTATTTACGACTACATAAGATCATTATATGAGAATGTGTTAGTTTGTTCTGTTTATGGACCTACCCAAACTATTTATGATGTGTTTATGTGTTTATGATTTGTGACAAGATTGATGAATTCATGATTCATGATGTTTATGAATTGTTTGATAAGTTGTGAATTTGGAAAATTACTTGGATTTCAATGTGATTTTTACAATAGAAATAAATATTTCAATGGTTGTTGCTTGTTTCTCAATTATAAAACTGTTACCATGAGCTTTAAGCTCACCCCACTTCGTTCCCATATTCAGGTGAAGAGCAAGAGATCAAGTGAAAGAGAGTCAAGGCATCACTCCGAATTCACATGTTTTGTTTTGTTTTGGAGTAATTTATGTAAAACAAGGCTGTAGTCGCATTTTGAGGAATTATCATTCAAGTATCTTTTGTATTTTGTGGATTTTGCGAAATGATGTATTATGGCTTGAAATTCCATTAAAGCTTTGTAAACACTTATCTTATGATGTTAATGAAATATGAATTGTGTATTGATGATGTTGAGTTGAAATTAGGTATATTTGAAGAAGTTGTCACCTTGAGATGATAAATTTTGAACATGAATTATTGATACATATAAGTGAGATGTTATGGAAAAGAAAGATAAGATTTTTGTGAATGATCAGAATTAGTTGTAAGTGATGAGTCAAATGAGTAGGGATTAGAGAGTTTAATGAAATAAGATTGGTAGTTGAATGGTTATGCTCGTGACATTCCAAGTTTGTACAGTGTAAATTTCAAGTTTTTCATAGGGATAAAATTCGTGTTTCAACTTCAGGAGAAAATCTGTATTAATCTAGGTTAAATTAAATAAATTTGTCTTCTTGAAAGTTGTAGCTTATGTTTCTAACTTTCCATTGATATATAGTATGAAACTTTTGGATATCATAGTTAAGAGATATGATTATTATAATTTGGTGAGGCTGTATAGGATGTATATACAGAACAACTATAGTAAATGAAGTGATATTGCACTAGGAGAGTTGAATTTGGAAAGATTATGAGTGAAAGTAGTGTTAGAATGGATGTAAGATTCATTGGAGATGTCTTGGAGAGGGCGATTTCAGTAAAGATCCTAGGAGTACACGGTCAGGCCGTGTAAATTAACACTAACTGTGTCTTTCAAGAACAAAAAGGCCACCAGACCCGAGGAATACACGATCTGCCCGTGTATTTCCACATGGCCTTTGTATTGACTCTCCAAAGGACAAGATCTCTTTTCAGAGTCTTCACAAAAGTTGTAGATCTAGAAGTCCTCTTTAAAACTGTCTAAAGATGACCTTAATCCAACATCTCTAGAGAAAGTTATGCCTTTTGTATCAAAACATGTCTAAAAAATATGGAATGGATATTGTACTAAACATACTTCGATATTTTGATCTGTAGAGCTCTGAATGAGGTGATTCTTGATTCAAAACAAACTAGAAACATTAAGCTACAATTGTTCTAAGAAGTCATTTTGAAATCCTAATCCAAAGATTTCTAAAATCTATTCTAAATTTGAAGGAATGAGTTTGATTTTTGGTGATTTCCCGATGGGGGCATGCCATCCTTGTGAGATGCGTGTTCAGGTGTCACTTAAAGACGTTGGGCGTGTATCACCCGAGGGCGGGGTACCCAACATAGTCTTAACCAACATAAATTTGGTGAAAAGGTTGTCAATATCAAGACAGATATGCTCTTGATCTTACTCTTTTGACATATCAAATGATATTGGTCTATGTTGAAGCATTGTAGGTAGGGTTGGGGCATTTTTTATTTCCAAAGCTTTCGCATTTTGGTAGTTCGTTTTAATATGATTTATTTGGTACTATTTTCTCATGTTGTGTATTATAGGGTAGTTTGGACCTAACTTTATAAGTCTTGAGAAGTGTGGGCTGAATTAGAGAGTTATTATTATGACTAGTATTTATTACATATTTTCCATTGTTACGGGTAGACTCATAGTCAAAGTTTGAAGGAAAATGTGAGGGAAGAAGAAGCAGGTTTAAGGGCACTTGACATAGAGGACGAGGTAAGTTTGAGGTAGTTAAAGTGGAGGAAAAGGAGAGATTAGAAGTTTTATTTCTTGTTAAGATATAGAGAAAAATGGATTTGTGATCAATAATTATATGCTTATTAATATCAACTTATCATGGTCTAAGAATAGGGGCCAAATAGGAAGTGTTAAACATTTGGGTTTCTACATTATTTAGACCTATGTTTGGATTCAAAAGTCTGATACCTAAGTCTCAATTCAAATATTTGAGTTACTAAGTTAATGCAAATTATGGAGAGGAAATATAATATGTTTAAAAAGATAAAATGGTAGACAAAAAATGAATTCACTCTTCAAGAATAATAATCACTTTCTATAATTTGTAGGTGTGTGAGACTGCAAAATTTTTTATTGTTTTTATAGAAACAAGATTTTTCATAATATAAAAGAGAAAATGACTGTAAAAAATGATGATTCTCTCTTCTTTAATAACCTATATCCTCCCATTGAAGCAAACTCAACTCCTGAAACTTTGGAGGCAACTTCTTTTGATAATTAGAGCAACATTGGCCCTAGATCGTGTTTATTTCAGAATATGAGCAGCATGTTGCCTACAAAAATAAAAGTCAAAAGTCTATGTACATCACTAATCAAGAACTCAAATTCCATTGATAAGCTTAAGATCATATATTAATGACCAAAACAAAAGATTTTCGGGTCTCAAACATCACCGTCAACCACAAAAAGATCACGTAAACAATTAATCAAATTCATTTGATCAGTTGGTAATTGAGAAAATTCACTATCAATTGCAAGGTATCCACGAGGGCCCAGTTACTTGAGTACTCATATCCCAAGCCTAGCCCACGAGGATTTGGTCCCCCATATGTAAACATGTAATAGTTCTAACGCAAGTGTTACTTTAAAATTACCAGCCTCCTGTGACTTGAGAATTTTTAATTTTTATTATTTGTCGAATGGGACCTGTCTACTCAAGGACATGTTATTATCAAATTACAGACCTTATTTCATTAAGAGTCTCTATTTAATAATATTATGGTGTCTTATTATGTTCTATAAATTTTAGTCATTCATTTATATAGGTTTCACTTTTATTTATACGTGATCTACACAATATCTACATAAATAGATGACTAAAATTTATGAAATAAAATAAGACACCATAAAATTAGACAGAACATCCAAACTTCTTTAATAAAGCTTGAATCCGCTCCTCCACTCGCATTTGTGTCCGCAGGCGTTTAGATGGATTGAAGGTGGCTCACATTGTAAGGCCAGAAGAGAAGGCGATTCCTGCCATATTAACCCCTTTCATCCAACACGCAGGCAGTGGGACCTGACACCACTCGCTTCTTCCCACGTCGTACGACAACCAGATTATGTCCCATGCATTTTCAAAAGTAGACAACAAAGCTATCCTAATCATCCCACCGTTAACCACCTCCAAGCACCCCATCATCGCTTGGTACGGTTTCCTTATTCCCTCCATCATTTTAGTTGGCAATTTTGATACGAATTCCCAGTTCCTTCCGTTTAAGCTCAAGCCCCATAATTCTATTCCTTCTAGCTTTCGTACCCCTATGTCCATGCCATCGACGCCGTTGGATTTCAGCATCACCATGTGCCCATCACCGTACACGTACAACCGATCGATCACGTTTTCCCAATTAAATCCAACGGTCAGTTGCTGCCCGTTATCTTGTCCTGTGTAGAATCTCGGCCTTAGAATCACGGGTGCGTCGCGTTCTGATCCCAAGGCTATCACTAGACTTTCACGAGGTCCGTTTACCACGTTCAGGAAAATAAGGTTGCCGTCTTTATGATTCACACGTGGCAGCTCGCCTGAAGTTTCTATTGCTTTCAAAGACCGCCAATTGTCAGTTTCCGAAGCGTAAAGAAACACAACCGGGCGGTTGTCGACCAACTCGGCGAAGAAAAACCGAAAATGATCCGACCCGGAAACTAGTTTCATTCCAGATCTCCGCCAGGAAGACGTGCCACGTGGACCGAGTGGGCTTGGCGGAATTTTTTTAACCACCTTCGCGGCTGAATTAACGACGATGACTTCCTGTCGGGAGTTTGAAGCGAAGAGGAAGAAGTTGCCGTCTGCCGCCAGAAAATAAACGCTCTCCCCGGGGAAAATGACTCTTTTCAGTAACCTGGTGAGTCCAACCATGTTGAACCACCGAGTTGACTGATCAGAGAAGCCAAGAAGGGTGGCGTCGTGTCGCCACCGCTTCCTGTACACAAAGAGCCAAGTGGTGGAACTCGATTGCAAGTTGTAGTCGCGCACGAAATTTTGATCTGCAATCATGTTTCTTATGGACTTGTTAAGTGACCCCAAAAGTCTAATTTCAGGTAAAGGTAAATGGAGGAGTATTTTCTGCATGAGTTCTGAGGGAAGGAGGCAAAACCCAATTGCATTTGATGTCAAAGTGTGATGATCTTCCATTAGAGGCTTAGACTTTTGAGAGGCATACAGTTCGTGAGATCATAAATTTATACTATCTACTACTTTCTTGGTTATAGTTGGTGTGGTTATCTGTATAGAGAGGGAGAGAGAGAGAGAGATTAGAAAGCGTGACTCGTTGGATTCGTGTGTTGAAGTAAACATGTTTAACTTACTGGAATTAGAAGACAAATAATCCAACAAGCCATCCATGCGCAGGGTCACATCGTCATAGCCGGAAAGTGGACGGTTAGTGACATTAAATTTGTTTATTCACAAAGGTTGCCGTACCGATTAAGCTGATGCGCTTAAAAAATAAGGAAAAGGTCAACTACTCCTGGGTGCAGTAACTAAGTGGGCAAGCCTCGTAAGAGTGACGTAACATATGGAGCTGAAAAGGTGAAGCTCAAATGACCTGACCGGTCATTGAACCGGTGGCCTTACTGGTTACCGGTTTGACCGGTTCAACTATCGGTTGAATCGGTGTGACGCAATAATTATGCAATAATTATATTTAATTATATAATATTTAAAAAAATAAATAAAATAAAATAAAATAAAATAAAAAAATAAAAAAATAAAAAAATAAAAAAATAAAAAAATAAAAAAATATCGAACCGGTCCAACCGGTCAAAACCGGTCAATTTTAGGGTATGAACCGAACCGGACCACCAACTGGTCACCGGTCGGACCGGTCGGACCGGCCGGTCTGGTCCGGATTTCAAAACCCTGCCTGTATTTATGACAGCTCTAACACACAATCGACAATCAATTACCTGCTTCCCGTGCTTAATGACTGGACTCTCTTGTCGTGTCTGTGCCATATCTAAGGTTTTAATCTGAAACCAATGCAAGCAGTTACCAAATCGATAACATTAAGCTTTTTTAGAAGTTAATTAATAGAATGTAACAGGATAGATAAGAACGAAAGAATTTATAATGAAATAGAATGTAATATAGTAAAAAGTTGATTGAAAGAGATGAAATGATTTTTAATATAATATAATGAAATGTTATTTGATTCAAGAATAAAATAAAATGTAATGTATAATAAATAACTATTATATCTTTTATATTAAAATAATTATTACAAAAGATTTATTATTTTATTATTAATTACATAAAAA
>JANZLF010000008.1:32515356-32527003 GCA_026546835.1 Erythroxylum foetidum | reverse complement strand
GTTAGAGATGCATGATTATTAAATGAACTCAATCTGGATTAGAAATGCATAATATGAGTGAATGAGTATACTTACATCCTTAGACTAATTGATTTGGATTTCAATTAAAAGGATATTAGCTTGTTATGATAGATCAATGAAACCTTTCATTTGGTAATTAAACACCAAATTCTGTAATTTTTTGTCGAGAGTATTCTTTCATGATTAAGGAACTCCAGAACTTGCTTGCTAGTTGAGATAACACAATCTTATGCAAATATTGAAATGATGAAGACAATTACGATTTAGCCTTTTTGCTTAAAAGGCCACCACCCCCTTTGAGCTTAACATGACACATTTTCTTTCTTTAAACTCAAATATGAGCCTTGACCTTGATTATTTATCATCTTCGTTATACCTACCATAAGACAAGAAGAGCATTTGAATGAGTATAATTGGGTTTAGGGAATAAGTGTGGGGAATCATAATGTATAGTTCGTTATTATATTAGGGATGGGTATGGTTGTGGAGATTTTCACTTCTCCTCTACATGTTTTTTCTCTTGATTTCTTTGTTTTAGAATCATAAATAAAAAATGACATATATAGTAAAAAATAAGAAAAAAGAAAAAAGATAGAAAATATAAAAGAAAAGGAAGGAAGAGAAGATGAGCAGAAAATGAAAAAGAGAAGAGAAAAGTAAAAATGGAAAGTGTTAATTTTGTTAAGTGAGAGGAAAGAATTGAGTGTTTTATGGTCATTCTTTTGTATTATTTTAAATACTCAATTTGTGTTGTGGTTTTAAAATATAATTTTCCTTTTTCCAACCCTTAGCTCGACTCCATTACAACCTAAATAAAGACCTTCAGATTGATGCTTGTGTTTGATGTGAGTGGTAGAGACTAGATTGGTAAGTAAGCTTATGGTAGACGCCTTACATGAAATAAACAATGAGTGAATATGTATCCCACCTTTAAATGCTTGAGAGGATGAAGAGTGGAGTGAGTATCTATCACACTTGTTTGATAGTTCTTTGAATTGAAGTGCTTGTTGATTTTGGCTAAATATGCAAAGAACAACTTGTTTATAGAGTATTATGACTTTCAAATTCTTATGTTGTGTTTATTGAAATGATAATTGTTGTCTATAGTCTATTATTGTTTGTTTTACTTAAGTAAAATCGAGGAAAATGTTGGGAAAGTTAAGTCACGACCATGACTTTCACGCACGGTGCCGCAAGTTAAGTCACGACCGTGACTGAAAACAAATTATATTTAACCTTAAAAATCCCAGAATAATAATAAACACAATAACATATAAGAACATGCTGTTTTCTTAACATTTTGAACTAAATGAATTACATTGCACTAAATGAATGACCTTCTCCTTACTAGCAGCAAGATTTGCAGTTTGAGCTAAATTTACATTAGAATTTGACTCCTTTTTTACAAATACAAAACTTTTCACCAATGCATGGAAGAGAAACAACCACGGTTCTCATTGCAAATGCCAACTCCTAAATTGTTTGGTTTTTCCAAAATTTTCAAAACCAAATATTTGATGTGCCTATCAATCAAAATGCATTTTAATTAATTAATACAATTATTAATAAAATGAAACATTAACATGAAATGTAGTTATTAATAAAAACTAAAATTAAGACAAAAACTTTCTTCAATTTACCATAAGTAAATCAATCATGTGCATTGAAGGTGGGATAATAGCAGTAATATTTTGTTTACTTGTTTCTACATTAATGGCCTAAAATGATAAATCATTAGAAGATTAATAACATATTACAAAAAGAAAATATTACAAATAATACCTGAGAATTTGTTCCAGAATGATGATGAGTGTAAAGCGTACTTGTGTTATCCAACACTAATTGACTTTAATTGGTATGTGTCATAACCATGTAGTCCATAAATACAAAATTTAAATCACTAAGGATGTTTGGAAACCTTCGAATTGAATTCATCAATGAATTGGATTCAATTATATTAATGAGATTAGAATTGAATTCAATTTATACTGTTTGGAACAAACCCAGTAATATTAAAATTGAATTCAATTACACTGTTTGGAACACAATCAAAATGAATTCAATTATTTCATATGACATTTTTACCCTTGACTAAAAATAATCTTATTAAATAATAAACATTCACACTTCATAAATCAACTTACAAGCATCAATTTCATTATAACTAATACCATCAAAAAAGTTTATTATTAAAATGAAAAGAAAAAATTGATTGCAAATGACATTAGGCTAGACCAAGCTCTGAAGATAACATAAAACTATTATAATTTGGAAGAAAACTATTATAAATTGGTTGCAAATGAAAAAAAATTATAAATTGATTGCAAATGACATTGCATGGGTATTATTGTTGTTGCGTGAGTATTATTGTGTGGGTAGTCAGATGGGAGAAGAGTGGCTGTGGGTATTATTGCAGTGATAGGGTTATTGTGTTGAAAAGTATTACGAGTGTATTATTGGAAGACTCCAATTTCAATGTTTAAAAACAAGAGTAGAGTCATTTGTAATTGAATTCGCGTGGGTTGCTGGCTGAATTGAATTTATAAGAAGCAGTGGGTTTCAATTACACATATGAATTCAATTCATCTTTGTTTTTTTGTTCCAAATAGGTGAATTGAATTCAATTTACCTGGTTCCAAACAAGCTGTAGACAATTAGTAATATATGTCTAAAAGATATTATTAGAAATAGAACTTGAGAATATGGTCTAGAGTCTCTATGATTGTAAACCATACTTATAAAATCCATCGAAATAGAAAATGATTGCATTTGCTATTTGTTATAAAAAAAGGAAATTTTGTTCAAAACAAGTAAAACAACACATGCGACGTTATTAATTACTGAAAGCTAACCTGATCTTGATGTAATAGGGGAAGTTATATGGTGGAGATAATACAGGTATGTTGGGAATTTTCTTCAAAATCGTGAATAGAGTAGTTAAACCAAAAAATACTTAAACTTATCATAATATAAATTATATACATTAAAGGTTTGAAAACATAAAATCAACAAAAATATAACCTGAGTATTGGAAAGGGGGATGGGTGTCGAATCTGCCATATTTCTTAATATTGGTCCCCGAATCTTTTTTGATAAATAAGCATGATTAAAGTAATTTTGGGGTCTCACTAGATTAATATATGTTGGAATTAATGAGCTTACTAATGTGGGTAAGAAATATGATATAGGTTAAGGAAATTGAAGTATTAAAGTAGTAAGAGTGTGTAAGGGCAAATTTGGCAAGTCTCATAAGTTTAGAAACTATAAGGCTATTAAATGAAGGGAAAAATGGACATTATGCAAAACTTTAAGGGTATAAAAAGGAGAAGATGAAGGGTTGGCTGGAGTTAGAAGAAGCCAAAAATGTGATTGAAGAAAAAAGAGAAGAGAAAAGCTCGGTAAAAGAGAGAAAGAAGAGAAAGAAGAGAGTTATGCTAGGTTTTGATTTTTCTTAGTCTTAAAGAGTGACTTTGAAGTTGAGCAAGAAGGAAAAAAGGAAGAGGAAGATTAGAGCCTTCTTTTGATCTAAGAAACTCATTTAGTGGTGAAGATTCAAGGTAAGTTGATGTTAAATCTTTTGTAGTCTTAGAAAGGTTTTGGTACAAAGAGCTTAGAAAATGCATGGGTTTAAGTATTATAGGACCCATTTTATGCATATGTTTCTTTGGGTTCTCTTTTGGAATTCCTATTGATTAGGGATTTGTATCAATGTTGAAGAAAATCAAGGGAGGCAAGAGTAGAAAGAGGAGAGGCACATTTAAGTTATAAGCAAGAAAATTCAAGGTGGGTTTCACTTTTATAATTAAGTAATGAGCCTTTAAAGCTTCTTTCAAGAAATGAAAATAAAGGATTTTCAGCTACCTCATTCATGTGCATTTATTGTTTTGTTTATGTTGTAAGAATGTGCTACATGGCTGTATATGAATTGTGTTGATGGTTGATGAAAAAACTTTGAAAATGGATTTCTCTTTGAAAGGATGCATGATTATGAAATCATGTTTTCAATGATGGTTTTTAAAATATATCAAGTTTATGAAAAGCAAGTTTTCAAGAAGTGCCATTGATATGTGTTTAATTGTTGATATATTTAATCATTTACACTTAGCAATTATTGACATAAAAATGCTTAAGATATTTATTTTAATTCACATATGATTTTAGGTACAATTTGGGAGCAAAGAAATTAAAGTGAGTTAGAAGCATTACATTTAGGTCATTTTTTGAAGATTTATTTTTACTTGTCTTCATATAGCAAGAAAAAAAAAGAAAGACAAGAAAAATCAAAATAGGAGAATTTAAGGTGCTTGCTAAAAAAGAGAGAAAAAAGAGCAAAACGACAGTTGCTAGCTGCATTGTGATCAATGCAAAACGCAACGTTGTGCACAGCATAGTTGTACGTTTAACGCACAATACAACGTTGTGCATTAAACACAGTAGCCATAAGCAGCACCAGCGTGGAGGATTTAAAAGGAGGAGCAACAACTTAAATCGTCACATCACGGCTACAATAGCGCGCTGGGAGGAAAAAATCAACACCATAGGAACACTATAGGAATGCTATAAGAGAGGGGTGCACAATGCAACACGGTGAGGGTTTGCATTTAACGCAGTTTTCTACATTAAATGCAGACGAGGAGAGTGAGCAAGCAGCAAAAGGAATTTGACTAGGGATTAAGATGGGGCTAAAGCAATTTTTTGGGAAAGACCCATGAAGAGCTAGACGTCCCAATGTCAATTCGGAGGCGACATCGACACCGATGACCCGGGTTAAGTATTTTTTAATTATTTTTTGTTTCTTTCTCTCATTAGGAATTGATTGTGTTATCCTATGTTAATTGATTTGGGATTTGTGTTTGGATAATCAGATTTTTGTTATTATTTGGTTATTTGTGTATGAACTCATCGGGTATTGTGAGTTGATGATTTTAATGCGTTCATCGAATTGTTAATTTCAAACTCATCCGTAACTGTTATGTTGAAATTCATGTGTAGTCACTAATGATTCGTAATCATTAGGGATAACATGACCTAGGTTAAATGACACATCGTATGTGGTTGCTGCCTTGATTAATTGGTTTTCCTAATTCGTAATGCTACCGCCTAATTAAATCTAGAGATCGTATCCTAGGTTATTCAGTGGTTAGGTTTAATTAATGATCGTATCTTGATTAAACAAAACCTAAAGGAAAACTTAGGTTAATTTTTAACCCACGATTAATAGTTGCTAGGAGAGGCTAAAGAATAACAAATTAATAAAATATGCTTAATTAGGATGTAGGCCAAGATTGAACCAAAGAATCGAGTCCCTACCGAATTCCCCACTTGCATCAATTTTTACATGTTTTTTTAATTTGTTTTTATTAATTTTTTTATTTTATTTTTTTATTTTATTTTCTTCTTTAAAAATCCAAACCCATTTTTCCTAAACAACGGTTAATTTCATTCCATAAACATTACACACACTCTCTGTGGGATCGATCTAGACTTGCCACTGTTATAGTAGTAGTCTAGTTATTTTATTTTGACTAGCGTAATGATGCGGTCAGCCATTTTGGGCAACAAGTTTACCATGTTTATGAAATATGTCTTATGTAGGTTTATGGTAGTCCCTTAAGAATATCACGTGCACGTTGACCAAGTCATAGGCTTCTCCCGCCTACCCGCTAGTGGTATGGAGCTCCTCCATAGACTCCTTTAAGCTTACGACTACACAGGACCATTACGTGGAAATATGTAGTGCGTCGTGTGTATGGATCTACCCAAACCATTCTAATGTGCTTATATGTTTATTTTATGTTAACAAGTTTGATGCATTCATGTTTTGTAACTTATGGATTTTTGGTTGAAAGCCTAAGAAACATGTGTTTTACGAACTCATTGAAAGTTTACTATGACAAGTAAAATGTTCTCAAAAGTTTTGTTTATTTCTGGTAATAAAATTGTTACTCACGGGCTTTTAGCTCACCCCCATTCTCCTCCCACTTCTAGGCGATGAGCAAGGTATCGAGTAGTCAAGGGTCAAGGAATCAGTCCTATTTTTGTTTACTTTGTATTTGAAGCAAATTTTGTAAAGCAAGGCTTTAGTTGCATTTTGAGCAACTCCTGATTCATGTATCTTCTGTATTTTTGGAACTTTAAGATATTATTGTATTTATGGCTTGAAATTCCCATTAAAGCTTTGTAAAACTCTTACCTTTTGATGCAAATGAAATATAATTGAATTTTGATCAAGAATCTCTCTTAAGTTTGTACATTGCATTTTTAAGTTTTCATAAGGGAAAAGTTCATGTTCAAAATTTAGGGGCAGGTTTGGAGTAATCTAGGCTGCTTTAGGCAAATATGCTTTATAGAAAGTTGTGGGTCTTTCCCTTAGTTTTCAAACGATATATAGTATAGAATTTTTGGGCATCTGGGTTGAAAGTTATGATCCTTAGAAGAAGAGATGCTTAGGAGTATAGAGTTGTATCGTCTATAAAGACATATCGTCTGTGACAATGTCACATCATCTGTGATGACATCATTACATCTGTAAGGGTGTATCATCTATAAAGATGTATCATCTATAAAGATATATCATTTTCAAAGATGTATTATCTGTGATGACGTCGTTACATCTGTAAGGATGTATCATCTGTAAAGATGTATAGTTTGTAAAAGTGTATCTCATGTGATGACATCATATCATCTATAGAATTGTATTTTCTGTAAAGATGCTTCTTTTTAAGAGTTGCATCGTCTTAAGTTGACTTTGTCTCGTCTTAATTTGACTCTGCTTCTTCTTAAGAGTTAAGTTAACTTTGCTTTTGCTTCGTCTTATGATGATTCCGCTTTGTCAGCCTCTCTGTTTTGTCTGTCTTTCCACTTCGTCTGCCTTTATGCTTCGTCTGTCTTTCTGCTTCATTTGCCTTTATGCTTTGTCTGTCTTTTCGCTTTGTCTGTCTTTCTGCTTTGTCTATCATTTTGCTTCGTCTGCTTTCTGCCTATGTAACCTTTCTGCTTCGTTTGTCATTTTGCTTCATCTTCTTTCTGCCTATGTAACCTAAACTTCTTCTTTTTGTACACCATTCATCTGGTGCTATCGTTTGCTCCATTTTTAACCCTTCAAACGATAGAATCCGCCTTTGAGGTCTTCATAGAAATTGTAGATCTTGAAGTATTCTTTACAAATATCCTAAGATGATCCAAATCTAATATCCCAAATGATAGTTTTGCTAATTGCCTCATGATAGGTGCAATAAGATTGAGGTCAAAACCCTATTTGATTCTTTCAGCCATAACTTTGTTATGGGATCTCCAAATGAGATGACTCTAGTCTCTAAATAAACAAGAGACATAGACTCGCAAATATTCTGAACAAGTCAGTTTTGAAACTCCAATTTAAGGTTTCCCAAAAATCTGTCCTGAAATAGAAGGGAGTAGTTTTGGGGTTTGTCTTAGTATAGGCTCACCACCCTTGTGGAACACGCATTCAGATGTCACTTAGGACGTCGGGCACGTGACCCACGAGGGCGGGGTGCCCAACATTCATACCAAAATGTATGTGTCAAAATGACATAGGCTCAAGGTCAATCTTTATATATGCCCAATGACCTTTAAAATACTTAAGATCAACATAAATCTTAAGCCTTTCATATGTATTATGACTATACACAAGAACAGTTATTACTAAGGATAAAAAGATGATCACCTGTATTAATAAATAATCATAATGTCATAATATAATCAAGTGCAAACTAATACAGTGATCCCTAACTATTGTTGTCTAAGGGCTTTAACACGCCTATACTAGATAAATGTTTAACAAACACTAGTGGGTGAAGTTCTTTAGTCAATAGATCAACTAGCATCTCCTCAGTCCTGATGTGCTCCACTTCAAAGTCACCTTTCTGAATCAACTCCTTTATGGTCAAGTACTTGACCTCTAAATGTTTAGACCCTGTGATATTCTTGTTGTTGTTACTGAACAACACTGTAGCAAGATTATCACAATATAACCGAATCGTTCTAGCTATCAAATCTACCACAGACAACTCAGAAATCATGTTTTTGAGTCAAACTGCCTATATAGTAGCTCCATAACATGCAAAAAACTGTGTATGCATTTTCAAAGAAGTTACCAGTGTCTACTTGATACTTTTCCACGATACTGCACCATCTACCAATATAAAAATATACCCTGAAGTGGATTTACGATCATGCAAATACATAGCAAATTTAGAGTCTGTACACTTTGTGAGGTTTAAATCGTTGACTTTTTTGTATGTTAACATAAAATCCTTGGTACCCTTTAGGTATCTCAACACTCACTTAGATGCATTCGAATGGTCCACGCCTAGTCAAATATCGACCCAACAGTCTGACAACAAATGCAATCTCCAGTTTAGTGCACACCTAGACATGCATAAGGCTACTAACTGCACTAGGGTATGGGACATTACTGATAGCCTCTTTCTCAACTTCATTTTTTGGACACTTTGCCAAAGATAATCTCTCACCATAAGAGATAGGTGCTTCATATCAAATTATTTGGCCAAATGTTGCTTTATCTCATGCAACATGGTCAAATTATTTAACGCGAGCAAGATATCATCCACGCACAGTAATAGAAAGATAACTTTGCTCCCCCAAACTTTATAGTATAAGCATCTTTCAACTTTGTTTTCCACAAAGCCTAATGAGGTCAAGACCTCATCAAACTTAGGTACCATTGTCTATAAGCTTATTTCAAACCGTATATTGATTTAGTCAACTTACAAACTTTGTTAGTTACATCTTGAACCTGAAAACCTTTAGGTTGCTCCATATAGACCTTCTCACAAAGGTCACCATTTAGGAAAGCGGTCTTAACATCCGTCTGATGTAGCTCTATGTCATAATGAGCTACTATTATCATAATCACACTAAATGCATCCTTCAATAATATAGAGAGAAGGTAATATTGAAGTCAACTCCTTCTCTCTGAGTGCATCCCCTAATAACCAAATGCACCCTAAACCGCTCAACTTGACCCTGTGTGTCCTTCTTGGTCTTAAATAGTCATTTGCAACTGACAGGCCTGTAATGTTGAAGTAAATCAATAAGCTTCCATACCTTATTATACCTCATAAACTGCATCTCATCCTTCATTGCTTCCCACCACATATCTACACGGGGTCTAGAAATGGCTTCTATAAAAGTAACTAGATCTGTAATATGTCTTATGTCATAGTCTTGCTCATCCAAATAGACTATGTACTTTGGTGAGATATCAAGTCACCTCTCTCTAGTGGATCTACACAAATGCATAGATTTTTATACCTCAGAAACCTCTTCCTAAACAGTTATATGTTCCTATGCCTATATAAGCATAGTATTTGGGCCTACATCCACCGGACCTGACTGTATGAGAAGTAGATACGAAATAATTGTAGTATCCATCCTGTTATCTCCTAGAGGATGTAAAGATCCTCCCTCGTTATGGACATTATATTCTAGAAACTTAGCCTTCTACGATTCCAATATTCATGCCTCTCCTTCTCTAAAGAAAAATCTGTAGCCCTTAGAGTGGTCAGGATAACCTACCAAATAGCAACGAGTAGAACGAGGTTACAATTTGCTCTCATAAGGATTATATAACCTTACCTTAGTAGGGAAGCCCTATACACGAATATATGCAACACTTGGATTCCATCATTTCCAGAGTTCAAAAGGCGTCTTGGATACTGACTTACTTGGGACTCTATTCAAGATATACAATGTCATCTTCATGGCTTCACCCCAAAGGTAGTCAGCTAGGTGAGTCCTACTCTACATTGATATCATCATGTCCTTTAGGGTTCGATTGCTCCTTTCGGCCATACCATTTTGCTCAGGACTTCCTGGCATAGTGAACTGAGCCATTATTCCAATTAATTCCAAATACCTAGCAAACGGACCTTTTTCTTATCCTACAACTCCATCTTTGCCATAGTATTCCCCTCCCTTATCATATCTAACAATCTTTATTGATTTTTCCAACTGGTTCTCAACCTCAGTCTTAAAGATCTTAAACTTATCAAGAATTTAGACATTTTCTTAAGCAAGAACACATAACTATAGCGGGAGTAATCATCTATAAACTTCATAAAATATCTAGCATGACATAACATGACTGTATAGGAACCACTAACGTTTATATGTATGAGGTCCAATAAACTAGAGGCACGAGTTAACCCTTTATTCTTTATCTTCGCTAACTTACCCCTGCAATAATCTATACATGTTTCTAGATCACTGAAATCTAGAGTTGGGAGAATGTTATCCTTTATTAATCTCTTAACCCTCTCCCTGAAAATGTGGCCAAGACATTTATGCCACAACATGTACGATGTTTCCTTTATGAAGGCTCTCTTTTGAGTAATCAGTTTGGCAACATAAAAAGAGGCATAAATTTCATTAGGAGTAAGACACATTCTATACAATCTGTAAGATAAGAAGGAAGTTTTGATATGTCTTGTATTGTTAGAAATATTTACAACGGAAGTATCAAATACAAAATGATAACCTTCTTTATCCAAAATTGATACAGAGATCAAGTTTTGTCTAAAAGACAGTACATAAACTGTGTCTTGTAAAACCAATACAAACCTCATATCGAGGTTCAAGCCTACATCTCCTATATACAAAACATCCACCTCTTCTTTGTTGTCGACCATCAGCTTCTCCTCTACTTTAGTCGGCCTTCTCCTAGATCAAAACCCTTCATTATGGAAGCAACATGTTTAAAATCTCTACTATCTAACAACCAAGAATTTGATGTGGTTATAGCTACATTGGATTCATGAATGATATAGGTTGAGGAGTTACCTAACAGTTCCTGCTTAACATTCCATAGCTTGTACTTCTCGTAATTAGCCTATTTATGCCCCTTCTTCTTATAGAAGAAGCGCCTCATACGCTTTAGGTCATATGGCCTCTTAGCAATGCTAGACTGTCCAGTCTGAATCTTTGGAGAGGGCTTATGTTTCTTACCCTTACCCTTAGGCTATTAGGGATTAGCCTTCCCCTTACCTTTGACTGTTGCAAACATGGCCGTATAAAGAGAACTATTAATCTTCTCCTCCACTACAACACATCAGGAAATCAAGGCATTGATTTCTCAGGCCTCATCGTAAGAGACGTAGGAGGTAGTCAACATCTCAAACTCTCAAAAGAGAGAATTTAATGCCTGATGCATTATAAGGTTATCAGGAATTGGTATATCAAATACCTTCAGCCTAGTCTCAAGGTGAACCATCCTGATAATGTACTATTGAACACTCCTTCTCCTGTATACTTCATGGAAAATAGCTCCTTAATACAAGTGCTCTGCTCCAGATGAGAAGATACCATGTATCTTTGGGAAATGTTGTTCATAAACTCCTTTTCTATGATAATATCCGGTAATCCTCTCAATAGATGATCTGGGATCGACCTCTTGACGGTTAAATAACACAACCTATTTGACCTCTCTCAGATTGCCATAGCTATTTTATCAGCTTTTGAGTTGATATTAGTAAATGGAGAAGGTCTCTCAATGTTGGACCCCGATCTTTAATTGAAATTTAGAAATAGTAAATGAAATTGAATGAGTGTTTTGTTTAAGTATTATGTTATAGATGAAATTATG
>JANZLF010000008.1:32456437-32472588 GCA_026546835.1 Erythroxylum foetidum | reverse complement strand
AAAACTCAAAATTCTTTTCTCATAATTTCCTTAAAGCATAATTACTTCCGTAATGTATATATAACACACTGATTTTCCATCATTTCTTATTTCTAAATTTCACTGAAAAATCGGGGTCCAACAGATTTGATCTAATTAAATTAAAATTTAAAATTTTAGTTTTTTTGTTTGCTTTTATGGATGTTTAAGTTCTCATTGGTAGCTTTAACTTGATAACATAAATTTATGCATAATTTAATGATGATAGTAATTAAAAAATTATATGCATAATATGATTAATTGAATGTTATGAAAATTTTGACTTTTTTAATGCTAGGAAGTTGAATTAGTTAAGTGATTATGCCTTTATTTGACTTAAGTAATCCCGTGATGAATGTGAGCCTTCATTTTTATATCTTTATTTCTTATATGATTCCCTTTTTTATTTTAAATTTTTAGAACTTGAATTTCTTTTTTTTTTTGAGATTACATGCAACATGTGTACAAAAAATAAAATGATAAAAGAAGTTAGGATTGAGTTTGAGTCAAATTGCCTACCTTTGTATATTAATCCATTAATGAGCCCTTTGAACCTTATAAAATCTTAAGCATTTCTTTTTTAAAAAAATTAAAAGAATGAATTAATCAAGGCAAAAGCCTAAACTAGGAGTAATTTTACAAGAAGCACATTCTACAATACCTAATCACATATTCAATATGAGTATTGTTACAAGTTATAATTAACTAGTATGTAAGAGGAAAGTTTAAGAGAAGCACCTTTATGTAAGATTACTTCTCTAATGTAGTTTGTAATTTGCTGCTAGAATTTTGCTTCATACTTAGATTTCTTCATAAAATTTCTCATGTTACTTTCTTTTTAAGAACCAAAGATTAAGCAAGAATAGGCCACTTCCATCCTTATAATCATTTCTTCATAAGCAAAGTAAAAAGAGATAAAGATGATGAGAAAAATCCCTAACTTTTACCTTGATTTCAACCTAGGATTAGCTTGATTTCTTACATGAAAAATGATAGGATGAAGAAGGTAAAATGAAGATGAGAAAGACCTAAAATTAAGCCATCAAAGTGCCATCCATCTCTACTCTCCATGTAGAGCCT
Organism: Erythroxylum foetidum; assembly: GCA_026546835.1. NCBI lineage: Eukaryota > Viridiplantae > Streptophyta > Magnoliopsida > Malpighiales > Erythroxylaceae > Erythroxylum > Erythroxylum foetidum. The sequence goes on along the minus strand of JANZLF010000008.1, from coordinate 32,471,490 downwards.
AGCCTCTACCGCCATCACTCCAGGTATTGTCCTCTTTGGTCAAGGGTGAGTCCACGACTCGAACCCAAGACCTCAAGGTTTTGTAGCACTTTAAGTGCACGTCTCTTACCATTGAGTCACTGATGTAGTACACCACCCTCGCGGGGCACGGACTCGGATATCACCAACAATATCAGATTCGGGTCACTCGGGAGTGGGGTGTTACACTTTATTCACCCTTTCATGAATTTTCTAGTCTTAGACACATGTTTCAATCCCATTGGACCATATGTTACAATCCTATTAGACCACATGTTACAATCCCATTAGACCCTGTGTTATAATTCTATTATACCATGTGTTACAATTCTGTTGGACCACGTGTTACAATTCTATTGGACCATGTGTTACAATTATATTGGACACACACAAGCTTTAATCTTATTGGTCACACAAGCTTTAATCTTATTGGTCCATATGTTAACTTTAGAAAATTTGCATATTAGTCCTTCTTTCTTTAATTCCCACATTTTCCTATAATATTATCAATTAATTTCATTCCCCTGTGTCTTAATTTTCTAATGGCATAAATTTCATTTAATTTAGTTAATTATATTGGGAGTTATACTCCAAAAACTACAGGTTGTTTGAAAACATAGACAACAACTAGAACTCAACTTTGAACTAGAATTCAAAAATCTTAAAGGCACAGTAAAATTTTGGTTCCTTCATTAAAGTTTTAGATATGTCTCTATCTTAATTTCCAATTCAAACTATCTAATTTGAAGACCAAGATATAGCCAAATTACAGAGGTATGTTCATTTCAAAATGAACAAATTACCCATTTACCCAAATCTTTTACATTAAGTACCATTATGTCTCTTACTATACTTAGATGTACTTAATTTATTTTTTATGTTCACTTTTTAATACACCCTAGACAAGTTATAATATTTCTAAGTTATATATTGGGGCCTTACATTTCTCTTCTCTTTGAAAAATTTTTTTTCCTTGAGATTTATACCTATATTAAATAGCTGTGGGTATTGAATTCTCATCATCAATTTGGGTTCGTTGCCTCTTCAATTCCACGATGTTGTCAGAGCACCTTTATAAGAGCAATTTTCTTATTCCTTAATTGTCTCACTTCTTTAGCTAGAATTTCCTTTGGCTCTTCATCATATGAGAAGTCTAATTAGATCTTTATTTCTCGTAAGGGTAACACATATGAATCATCCGATCGATACCTTCATAGCATTGAGACATGGAATACATAGTGCAACTTGGATAGTTCCATAGGAAGAGCCAACCTATATACCACTGGGCCAATCCATTCAGGGATTTCATATGGACCAATAAATCTAGGACTAAGTTTTCCCTTTTTCCTGAATCTTAACAGCTTTCTCTAAAGTGAAACTTTAAATAAAACTTTGTCACTGGTGATTGCTGTCGCCTGCAACCAAATATAAAAAGAAACTAACTTCCTGCAACATAAATCAATGTAGTAGTGGAAAGTAGGGATCGTTCTCACGAGGAATTCAAACGTTAGTAGTTACGCAATAAAAAGGAGGTTATTAAATTGTGAATTAAACAGAATTTAATTGGAATATGAAATTGAAAAATAACTAATAATAAAACAATGAGAATTTAACAATTAATAGAAACAAATCTTGGTTTCCGGTCTCCTTCATTATTAAACTTGCGTTAATCATCAACACTAAAAATAACCAATTTATTAGTTAAGCATTTATCGTGGTAAATTTATTTACCTATTTTCTCTTATATTTAGTTAACCAAAACATGTATTTGAATTAACCCTTATTAATCAATAGCTTGGATACGATCTCAGATTTAATTAATTAATAGCTTTATGAATTAAGAAAATTGACGAACTAAACAACATACATACGATGTATATTTATCCTAGACAATTAGTTTTTTAGAATCATGTCCCTAATGTAGTAGAAGAAAATCTTAGTCGCTACTTTTGATGAAAACAATTGAACATCAACCTGTTTAATATAGTGATTGATTGAATAAAATTACAAACTAGTTGCACACCTAGCTATAAAATCAAACAATCAAATAATAACCCAAAAAAATTAATACTTGACTAATAAATCGATTGAAATAAAGAATTAAAGTCTCACAACATTCAGAATTCAATAACTAGGATTTCGTAAACCAAGAAATAAAATTTTAGTTACCCAACATTACAATTTTTCCTAACTATTTGGGACTATTGCAAGCATTGGGACTATCGCTAGCATTGCAACTGTTGTCGGCGTTCTTTTCTCTCCTTTTCACGCTACTCTTCTCTCTACTGTAAGCCCCCTTCGTGTTTCCTCTCTTGCCCTTTTGCACAACCTTCTCCCTATTCACTATTCATTGATGGGACAATTAAACTTAATAGACCACCTAACTATTCGCTTCTTTAAAACCTATGCATACCTCTCCTCTAATGACAACATTTTGGGCTGAGTGGTTTTATGAATTAATTCTTCCACCCCTCACTTCTATTGCCCCACTTTTGTTGCTTGATGTGAAAATTAAGAATTGTTTCCATCTTAATATTCTTTTAACAACTTTGAACAATTAATTGAGGAACAATCTCAAGAAGATGAGGGCATAAAGCTTGTTGTTTCAGTCTCTACATCTGAAGATGAAGAATTCTCTGACTCCGCTGACTCCTATGTTTCTCAAAAGGATGGTTCACTATACATGCTATAGCAGACATGCATGAAAATAGATCGTACTATAGTTCAACAACCATATGTCTAGATTCAACTCTTTCTATAAGACAAATATGATAAGCCCATTAAACCTATCGGGTTTATGGATACTGGATTTAGTCGTACGATCATGAACTCCAATATCTTATCATCTTGTGAAGGATATTTCACTGCTATTGATGGTAAATCCTTTAAGATTGGGTTAATCACCAAAAGAAGAATCAAAATTTGATTCTTTCCTCAGTGTACAATTTGGACTAAAGTTTTTGGAAGCAATGTACTTGGCCCAGACATTCTCATTACTATAAATATATATATAGTAAAACCTCACCTTTTCTAATCCTACCGATAAGCCTCAGGTATCAATCATTTTTCATTTTGTACACTAAAATAAAAAATGTGTTTGAACTTACCCAAGTTCCTACAACTTATACTACACTACGAGATAAGCTGTTGGAATATTATCCTAAATCTCATGCACAATTTTCTCACCTATATCTTCCATGGAAAAATATTGACTTCTTTATAAGTCAACCTTTTAAGAAGAAAGAGGATATCAATCTTACAAAAGCTACATATGTAGGGATGAAACTTGATGATCTAAAGCTCGCACAAGATGAGTGTGCTATTTTTTTGAAGCAAGGATTTATTGAGCCTACAAAGTTAGATTGGGCTTGCCAAGCATTCTATATCAGTAAGCATTCAGAGTAGAAATGTGGAAAAAAAGAGATTAGTCATTGACTATAAACCTCTTAATGCTTTCCTGCAAGATGAAAAGTTTCCTCTACCAAAGGTAAGTACTCAGGTACTATTTCTCAAAGAAGTTGTTATCTTTTCAAAGTTTAATCTTAAGGCAAGATTTTGGAAATTAGGTATTCACCCAACTGAAATATATAAAACTGCATTCTACATTCCCAATGCATAGTACCAATGGACTATTATGTCATTTTGACGTAAAGTCGCCCCATCACTGTTTCAAAAAACAATGACCAAGATTTATGAGCTTATCCTTTATAGTTTAATCATTGACATCAATGATATCTTACTGTTCTCAAAGAGTCATGAGGAACATCAGGCCTTACTGTATCAATTCTTAGATCTTACTAAATAGTATGGCATTATGTTTTTAGCCTCAAAAAGCATTATTGGCACTAACAAAATTGATTTTCCAGGTATGTATTTCAAAGATGGATTCTACCAACTTGTCCACATATTGCACAAGAGTTGTTAAATTTTCTGATAAACATCTCACTATGAAGTAGATACAATAATTCATCAAGATTGTTAAATATCCGTGAGTTCGTACCACACGTGGCAGCTTACACTTCAAGCTTATCCACACTTCTAAAAAAGAATCCACCACCTTGGACAAAAAAACAAACCAAGGCTATCTAACATGTAAAGCAGATTTTTCAGGATCCTTTACCTTTAAAGATTCCTGATTCGAGACAACGCATCTTACAGATTGACGCTCATGACAATCACTAGGGTGCTAACATTTCATCCTTATCTAGCTTACTCAGATAGATCCACCATGACCTCGAGATACTTTCTGACACTATAAATATCCTTGTTCTCTTTAGTGAAGTATCGTTACCACTTCTTTAACCTGTCAACATTTTTGCATAGGTAATATGACTAGTTAACCTCTCTTTGCTTACAAAGAAATCTTTTTCTTTAATAGCTAGTAGTCCTACTAGTGTGTCTGAAGTTGCCTCACTTGCTTGTATAAGTTTTTTTATTATTTACATTAGTTTCTTAGTGAGCATAACTCTCTTAGAAATCCTACAATGTTCAATCTCAAAGTACCTTACCTTAATGTGACTTTTCTCTATGATCCTCTTTCTAAAAACACATTATGATATCTTTGGGCACTCTCTGCCCTTTATGCTTATATTATCACCATATCTCCTTTTCAACTTTATCAACATCTCTGTGACATAAGCAATGAAATCTCTTTACTATGGACATTTCTGGAACAGTTTTAATCATTAAACCAATGGAAGCAACAATGTTCTCTTTTTATTTCTTAACATCATATATGGAAAGCATCAACTAGACGACAATCTACTTATTACTTCTTCATCCTCCATCTTCCATATCAAGAAAAACATATTGTTGTCCTTTACACAGAGTATCGTGTACAATCCATGACATCAAGATAGTGTGCTTCAATCTCTTAGAGATTTTCTCAAGGAGATAAATCATTTTCCCAACACACCAGTTTTTTCCAATTCTATTGGACCATGTCTCGGTGAATTTATTCTTGGTGAACCAGAAGCACCAAAAATTGATATTTCAGGTTCCAATAGCCCACAATATGACACAGAAGAATCAGTCTCAGCTATCGTAGGATCTTCTTACCCATCTAACTCAGTCTTTTAGGATGCTCAAAACCTAAATGATGATCACTATAATCCTAATGAAGATGAGTTAAATCAATTCCTGCATAAACTTCACACATGTGAGGTCAGTCTTAGCAAACGACAAAATATTTATCAAGATAGCTTAAGTTATCCAGAATCTCCATCCAATCTTCAATCGTGGCATGAACCAATTCATGACAACTAATGACTAGGATCCTTTGGATCTTAATTATCATTATGGGACACGACTTTATAGAAAGTTTGCTTTTACTTTGGAATCTTTAGATGAAAGATGACCTATAACCCACTATTCAAGATTTTATCTTATCATCTCACTGTTTGCTTTTTAAAAAGTAATTTATTTTTTCAAATTAGCTTTGTTAAAGGTGTGAAGATTGTATTTAAAGTAGCTTTCTTTTTTAAAGATGTATTGAGTGTGTCTTTTAGGTAGATTTATGTTTCTAGCCTCTACTTCGCCTATAAAATCAAGGTTACTCTTTAGTTGTAAGATAGATTTAGTAATGAAGTCTATTTTAAGTGTTTCTTTCTAAGTTCTCCCTCTCCTGAAAACTTTGAGTCTTGAGTAATGTTACCAATAGTTTAGATTCAAAAAAAAGTATGCTCTATATTAACCTCTTTTGAGGATCTTGTGTATCAAGAAGTCTAAAGACAATCAGGGACAATTTATTAAAACAATTATGTTATAAGATTAGAGTTTAACGGGAAAAAAGTGAAGGTACTGTTGCGACTATTGTTACAGAGTGGGAAGAGAGAGTTGTGAAGAAATTAAGGTTCCTAAGAGGAAAGATGAGAGTTGTGTGCCCGTAGATGAGAGAGAAGGGCTTTGTTGTCTCGTCCATCATACCTAGAACTTATCGATAGTCACAAGAGATCCCAAGTTGTTCCACAATAGTCTACCAAACACCTCAATTACCTCCAATTCAACTTTAGTTAGTTAATGGTCTTGTCCAAACGAGTTGTTTTAGTTAGTTTGAAGTCTTACTTCCTTGTGTGCCCTTCAGGGTCCCCCCTGAACTAGAACACGCAATCTTTTACCTTGAAAAACCATCAAGAATAATAAACATCATTAAATATAGGATCTTTGTCATTATCATATCAAGGATTTATAGCCACCTAGTATAGAGGCTCTATGATGCCGTGCTCAATTTTATCTATATTCAGTGCTACAACAGGTTGTGCTTCCTATGCATATGTTATCTTTTCATACTCAGAGCTCCCTTTAGTTAAATTAGCCTTCTCATTTTTCTTTCTTTTTTTTGCTCTCTTGTTTCTAGACTATGCAAACGTATCGTTAGAGGAAATTTTTTCCCTAAAGGCTATGCAATCCAAATACTTATTTGCAATAAAGGAATTGTGATTAATATATGAAGCTTTTAGACTTGTAATCTTTAGGGATTTTATAAAACCTATAAGTCTTTTAATTATAAATTCTAATCTCTAATGTCAACTCTTTAATAATTAATGCCTCCCTGAGAAAGAGACTTACCTTGGTCAACTAAGAATTGTGCATGAGGAGACAAGAAGTTACTAACTTATCTCTATTATTGAATTTAAGGTTATGGTCTCTCTATATAGACTTATAACCTCACTAATTACAATCTTCCAAAGAAAGTTATAAGAACTTCCTTTTCTAATAACGAGTTTCCTTGGGAGGTTTTCCTACTTTAATTCTTATTCTAGGTCTTGCATTTAAATTGTATTACCTTGAAAACATTCCTGCAAACCTCAATTGATGGATGAATTTGAATAATTCCATACTACGCTCTACATTTCCTAAATGATAGAGTACTAGGAAGCTTAAATTAAACACCAATAATGAGGATGAAGTTGGCCTAATCTCAAACTTGTATCTTTAATAACTCGACCTAAAAATCATTAAGTGGCAAATCTAATCACACTTAAACTTGTCATAGTAAATGTTTATCGCACTATGGCCATAAATAATGCTCTCTCATGGGCAAATGGCTTTTTATTTGTTACAGATAAATGTATGTTATAATCTAATCTCAGATCATGCGGCTCCAGCTTAAACCTATACTCATACTTCTTAGCCTCAAGATCTTCCATAAAACCGTGGACAGATTTGAGAAATGATGACCTTTCACCGCTAGTACTAGACTCCTCATCATCTATAATTACAGGCCTTCATCTGTTTAACCTTTACTCAATGCTAGATTTAATCCTAAATCTTGCTCTAAGGGAGCCTTACCAATACAAGATTATAGGTATACACTAAACAACAACTAATTAATCAAGATTTCTCAAACTCTCAATTTTGTATTAAAGTAATGAATAAGGTAACAAACACAAAAGACGTTATCTCTTATAAAGGAATACACAAAATGTTTCTCAACAAAATGTGTCATAATTGCTCCTATAAGCCAACACCTCTTTTTCTATTAAAGGGCTTAGAAATCAAGGATAGATTTCTTCTCAAAAATGAGCCCAAGGGTGCATCAAACGTGAGTTAGTTGCCTACTTTAAGGCCTCCCAGTTCAAATCCTAATGCCCGTTGTCTTAAGGTCCATAAAGAATATGTGACTTGCAAATATCAAAGTCCACTAAGTAGACCTAGGCTAATTAAAACATAGCCATTTTTAATTCTTATTTGTCTAACATTTTCCTTACAGATCATGGTCAAAGACTTATCCATGACAGCCCATAAATAATAGAATAAAGAAATAACAGATCAAGTGGATTAACATACCAGGGAGGCAACAACTCTGTTGGGCATTGGGTAACAATTTTGGAAACAGATTATCAGGGGCATTTATTCTATTTTTATTTTGTGTCATTCTAATTTATCTATACAATTTTTTACGTCCTAAAAAATAGTATGGATGAGATAAAATGTGGTTCTGTCGAATTTTGGTGGGGTTGGGCGCTGCTACTTGGATCCATAAGATTGGTTGATTCTGAGTTAAAGATACCTGCAAAATAATAAAGGCACCCCGAAAGTTGATTTTCGGTAGGCCCCTCCAATACTCAAGTCAGTTTTTTTGTGAGAGCTTTTAGTGACTAGTAAATAAAGAAAAATAGGGTTATTGGAATCCTACCTTTCTTATGATGAGGTAATGAATTTATATGACTAATACCTTTAGGAATTAGGTTAATCCTTAAAGGATGGGCCGATCGACCCATGCATCGTTTTGAGTATGAACTTGAGCCTAGCGCGACCGACCCAACCAAAATAGAATAGAGTAAGTGAAACAAATGATTTCATTCCAACAATTTTACCCCCACCCAAATAGCAAAATATATATTAGAAAGTTAAACCTAAAATTCATATCATGAAGAGTGAGTTTCAACGTTAAGAACAATTCAATAATTAAATAATTGCATGTGTAGGCCGTATTTATGCTGTATTGATATAAATTTAGAATCTTCCACTAGACTAAGCAATCTAACCTACAAAACCGGCAAAATGACTTTATGCTGTGAGAGAGGTCACCACAGCTAAGAACCGTAGCAAACACTCAGATGCTGACATGCAATAAAATCTGAAACATCAAATAAATGTTTCTTATTTCAGACGGCATGCCGAACGGAGTCCAAATTTTATATCTAATGTGTCGGTGATTTATTGTGTATAATAAATCTCATCTATTTATTTATATAGGTCTTATGTAGGTTACATGTGAGTCCCGCGTGAATCTCGCAAAATAAATAACTTAGATTTCATGAGACAGAATAAAACATGATAATATTAGATAGAAGATCTTGTCCCAGCCAAATAAGCCCAAGCATAATCGTTGCATTTTGATATTCCATTATAATAGCTAGCACATTGAATTTGCTTAATTATATTTAATTCCATTTTGAAACAAAAGCTCGCTGCAGCTACTTTCGGTCTTCTAGAGCTACTTGATATACTAATTAACGTTCAGACATGAAAAACGCCATGCGTCTATTTTGAGTTAAAAAAAAGACCCAACTTCTTTTTGGTTACGATAAGGGAGACTTGAGCACAAATCAGCTTTTTGGCCATGTAGAAGTAAACTGAGTGGAGTTTTATTCTGAAGACTCAGAATTTTCAAATTTTTGAACTTTACGACTTACGTTGATTGATTGTGAGATTACACGGACTTTACATTACCAAGTTTTAGTTTTAATTTCAGGAAAAAAGAAAACTTTACATTTAAGCTACGTTTGATTGACAGGAAAGTAAAGTGAATTTGAAATATGATTCTTTAAAATATGATTTCTTATAAAAGATAAGGAATAGATATAAGAGCTCTAGGTATGGACTTAAGGACTTGCTTCACGTCGTGAATTCGATTCCTAAAAGAGACCGGAATGACCAAGATACGGAAGACTCGTACAAGCAAATGTATAGTAAAATTAAGTAATTTGATTTCGTACTTCCTTCAACTCGAAATTTAAGCAGCAAAAGTTATATCCTATTTTGTTAGAATATCAATTTACCAAACGCCTTGCAGTTCCTTGAAGTCACGTAATGAACCCTCTTTTATAAGCAAGTCAAAACAGTGGAATAGGAAACTGTGCAGGAAAGTGCTATTTTCTTTTTCTTAAATGACACACAATAAGGACTTTTGACAACGCGTAGTTCACCGTTCACGTAGAATTTGTTTATACTTTTACAACGAAAGAATTATTGAAGAACCAATCAGTGGGGTAATCATCGTGAAAAGGTTCCAGAAACTTGAACAGCTCTATGATTCTCTCTCCATGTCTTCCAGCCTCCAATACCTTAGTTTGTCGTCTCATACTCTGCAAACACGAATTCAAAATATAATCAAAAGCGCAAAACAGAGCTCAAGATGGAACCAGGAAAGCTAATTAGTGCTTGACATCCATCCACAAGGAGGAAGTTGATCTGGTTCCACAAATTTCCGGTTCAAGGATCAAGCAGATCAATTAAGTATTTACGGGTACAAAGTATAATCAAGAGATAGAGATCGAAGAAAACGAGAATTACTGTTGGAACTCTATGTTGATGAAGGATGAAGTAGAATTTGTGATTGTGGTAAAGGCCGTCAGCGATAAAACAATGGTAGCACTAGAAGCCGAAGCATGATCAACAATTTTAACTTGAATAGTCCGTCCAGGTGTGCAGAAACCAGCCGTCGCACTGATGCACCGCACCAAGTATTGTCTTCCACACGAAGCACTATTGTCCCACAATCCGTCTCCAACAGCTGCAAACATATTATTCGTGGGAAACTCGGAAGAGTCGCCGCCGTAACACGCCGTGGCTTTACAAAGTAATTATAAATCCGTCAAGGAAATGCAGTGCTTGGAGGTCATGGAAAATGATGTCATAAGCATGATTAATTAAGTTGTATGTTAGGGTACTTACGCAGATATGGAGGACCATATCGTCCGGCAATCCCGACGTCTGCCGAAGTCGTGTAGAGAAGGTGTGAAATTATCAAACAGCTTAGGAAGAGTGGACGGCATAGGAGGAGAGGCTGAGGCATGAGCATCCTTCAGAGCGGACCTTGCAAGGATACGCGCTGTTTTCTATTTTATTGAGATAGCCAAACTTTAGGTCAACGTGTATTTCACGGAACTAGTTTACGTCAATTTTTGTGTGTCGGAAACAATTCCTATAATTTATTAAGTTTGATTTGGTTGGTTAATGCCAACTCACAGACGCGGATTTGGCTTGCAACAGATTCGGAATATTGAATATTAAGGAAAATAAAATCTAAGTGGTAATTGAGAATTACTGTGAGCAATAAGTGGTATTTTTCATAAAAATATTTCCAAAATTGACTTCACTGTAGACTTCCCTAGTTTGAAGGGCATTGGTAGATATATCTAAGTTCCTAATTTGCACCATCAACAGCAGTGCCAAAAATTATAGTTCAACCAAAAAAACTTCAATAATTGACTTATATGTGAGATTTCATCCGATTTGGACAACATTTTCCCCCCTAACATAGGTGAATGATTGTTCATTCGAAAAGAATTACCTAATCATCAATTCAATGATATTTATTAGTTATAATAGTTAATATAAACTAAATTACTCTTTCACATTAGCAAATGCTTTTTATACCTTCCAGGTCTACTGGGCTAGACATTTCATTCTTCCTGCTTTTATTATTAAAGAAATTGAGTCTAAACTTATAAATTTTTTATGGTATGGGAAGGTTGAGTCAAAAACTCATGCAAATGTTAAATGGTCTGATCTTTGTAGATCTAAAAAGTAGGATGGCTTGGTGATCAAATACCTTTCCACTTGGAGTAATGTCTTATTAGGAAAAAGGATCTGGATCCTCTTCACTAATAGGGAAGCCTTGTGGGTCATATGGGTTCATACTATAATTCTTAGAAGAAATAATTTTTGAGTGCTCAACCTACTTGTAATAGCTCTTGGAGCTAGAGGAAAATAATTCGTGCGAGGAATAATCGAAGGAACCACTTTAGATTTATGATAGGGAATGGTGTCATTACTTTCTTATGGCAGGACCCGTGGCATCATCGAGGCATCCTGAAGGATCTCTCAACTCTGAGGATTATTAACAGTTCAGAGCCCAATGAATGTCAAAGTTGCAGAAGTTATCATTGACAACACCTGGAACTGGCAAGCTACCACCATTGGGGTCATTCGGAGGCTAGAACCTTTAACCTATCAACTTGGTGCTACCCAATCGGATAGACTAGAATGGATTGCCAGCCTCACTAAAACTTACACAAACATTTTAGCATATTCCTTATTGAGACCCCCACTCCTAGAGTTCCATGGTATAAATTGGTTTGGTATCAAGGTACTCTCTCAAGGCATGCCTTTATCTTGTGATTAGCTTTCCATAATAAGCTATAAACAAGAGACCAACTGTGTTATACCTTTGTCCCAAATCATTGCTCACTATGCTATGCGGACAATGAATCTGTTAGGAACCTTTTCTTTGAATGTCCCTTTTCTAAATCAGTTTGGCTTCACTATTTTAATCATTTTCAACTAAAAATTCCTTACCTTTTAAACCTACTCTCTATTCAAACTTGGTTCAACCAAATACCGAGGCCTAATAGCTTTGACATACACACTTTTCTTATCTTACTAGCTGTAGTTGTTTATAACCTTTGATCTGAGAGAAACCTCAGAACCTTCCAAGATAAAGCCTTGGACGTGGGGAACTTCAATGCTAAATTCATCTTCCAAGTAATGGAGCAGCTCTGCTCAAACACTGAGAGTAGGTAAATTGTGATTTTTTGGTTTTATTTTCTCTAACATGTTTCAGGTCAAGGGTGGGGTGAACTTCCTCATCCTTGGAAAGTAACTTCAGCCAACCATAAGTGGTTGCCAATAAATGATTATAAAAATTAGCAAATAAATGGCCTCTTATCTTTTCCTTTCACCTATTAAGACATAATTTCATAGTTACATTTTGGATAACTAATGCCATGCTTGGATTAACTTTGGTCACTTTACAATAATAATCCCAAAGAGCACCGCATATTTTCTTTTATGAAATTTTCATTAGATTGTTTGAGTTAGCTTTCGATCAAATTTATATATAGAAAATTAAATTTTACAAATTTATTTATAGGACTTCATCTAATTTAGATGACATTTTTTTACTAGCATAGATTATAATAACAGCAGGCCTACCTTGTAGTCAATAGGCCTCGAGCTTAGTGAATATAAGAAACTTGGGTCCCCTATGTCGTTTTGCTTCTAAAGCAAAACAATGTTGTTTAAGCCATCAACTTAAAAGGAGCTAAAGCAAAATGACATTGTTTTATCACAAAATAAAATGAAGTCAACTTACATAAATAATTAACTATATCTGTAGTGGCCAGTGGCAGATTGGAGGTAGGGAAGAGGAAGAAGAAAGAAAAGGAATAAACTTAGTGTACTACCAGCCACTACAGATCCCTCGATCCATTGCCAGTTTACCACCGGCCACTACAGATATAATTAATCGCTTTCTATATTCTCTTTCTCTCTCACTACTATTGTTAGCTCCCACTGTCACCAACTTTTCATCGTGCCAATTGACATTTGCCACCCTTTTGCCTTCCAGCCATAGTCGCCCCTTCTCCTTGCTGCCCCTCTAGCTGCCTCTTTGTATCATCGTCCAGTAACCTTGTCGCCATGTGTTTTGGCTTATTGTCGCTACCCACACACCAAAGTAAAATAAATGCAGTGTTTGGTGAAGAATACTAAAATTTTTGGGATTGTTTCCAAAGGTGAGGTGTTTTTGCAAACTTGCATAATCATTTACACGAGGGTATAAACTCACAGTGACTTATTGATAAGTATAAATTGTATCATATTTTACGGCATAATTTGATATGTGTTTATTCATTAATTCGATCATTTTGTATGTGTTTAGGTTAGAATCGTGTTAGCTTATATATTTTTTGTTTTAAGTGCTTTATAGGTTAGTACAAGCTTTTGAGCTTAAATATTATGTTTTTGGGGTACCTTGATATATTTGCTAGTATTTTATGGTCAATATTGAAGAATGGAGTTTTGGAAGACATTGGGACTGACACAATAGCCCATGATTGTGACAAAAGGCTTAGATAGGCCAAGATCGTGGCCTGTATTGGGCAGACGCGTAGACACTCAAGAATGCCAAGTTTGGATAGATTTTTCAAACCTTTTGAACTCAAAAAAATCCTAGGGTTGCCCAAAATGCAAGAGGATATTTAGAGAACATGAAAAGAGGTAGAAAGGAAGCTTTACATTCAGCCACTCTTGGAAACCCTAAAGGGAGAGAAGAAGAAGAGAAAGAAGGAGGAAGAAGAAGTGGATCCCGATGCCGCTACTCCCCGGATCAGGTGGTATCCCGATGCTGCTGCCTTCTTGATTTTTCCAACCTATGTTTAATTTTATTTCATTTCCTTTTTCATTTAGATGTATAAAGTTGATATGGATTGTATAAAAATGGATTTTGGGTTGTTGATAATATTATGAACTCTCCTTCAAGATTTTATTTTAAGTAATGTTGATTTAGTTATTTTGTGTTTATTGTTTTGGATGTTGTGCTTGATTAATGTAATTGCATGTTTTAGTAGCAAACTGAGAGGGTAAGTTGAATAAAAATAATTAGATCATATTAATAAGAGTTAGGCGATCTAATTGACCACTTAATCAATCTAGTCTGTAATTTCATGGAGAGAGATCCCATGCAAGACTTGATTGTTTATTAGACAGCTTTAAAACTAATTAGAATTTTGGTTAATTTGTGAATTGAGAGATTGCAAATTTCAAAATTCGATTAAGATTTACAATTTATGGTCTAATGGTTATAACTCGAGAGAGAGTAATCTATTGGACCCCGAACTTTTCTTGAAATTTTGAAGCATAAATTGACATTAGATGAGGAATTTGTGGTGAATTATTTTTGTGCAAAGAAAAAGACAACTCAAGAATGTAAATTGTCATATGAGATTAAGATAGGTGAATTTAGCAAGTTAATGATGAGATAGTATAAGCGTGTATACGCTTTTGTTACTGATGTCTATGATTAATTTTGGTCTAAAGTATGGTTTTGAGTTTAAATGAAATTGATAGTGAATACATTGATGGAAGTTAAAAAATCAAGAAATAAAGAGAAAAAGTATGAGAATGTGAAGAATTGAGAAAGTTTGACTTTTTGGAGTAGAGAGTTGACCTTTTGATTTAAGCAGAATTTGAGAAAATGATCTTCATGAAACTTGTAGATTATGTTGAAAGCTTTCTGTCGCCATAAAGTTTGATAATTTTTGATATCGAGAGTGAAAGTTATGATCATTCAAAGTTAAGTATTAATTTGCTTTGTTTTGTGAAAATGTCCATAAGTGCACATTTAGGTATAATTTGATTTGAGGCAAATCATGTACCGATGTGGTCTGAATTAAGTTCAGTGATCTACATGAAAGTCATAGAAGATTTTTCTAGTTTTTCAATGATGTGTAATATGTTATTTCTGGTTGTGGAATTTGGAAGATATGAAATTTAGAAGTTTGGATGTTGTTTTAGGATGATAAATT
>JANZLF010000008.1:32402698-32419484 GCA_026546835.1 Erythroxylum foetidum | reverse complement strand
ATCATTTTCTCCTTTCTTACTTTAGCTGTAAACTTCCCCTTTAAGCAATCAACACAAGTGTCAAAATCAGAGAAGTCCAAATCATGCAAAATAGTTTCCTTAATCAACCTCTCCATTCTCTCCTTAGAGATATGTCCTAACCGTTTATGCCACAACATAGAAGATTTTTCAGAAACTCTCTCACATTTCTTTCCAACAACAGGTTTAATATCATCATGTGGTTAGTCAAAACGAGGAGAATTAGCAATTAGCATAAACAATCCATCACGCATAATTGCAGAACCAACAACAGTAGAATCATAGTACAAAGCAATACCATTATTGATTATATGGAAAATGTATCCACAACTATGTAAAACAGAAATTGAAATCAAATTCCTTCTCATAGAAGGCACATAAATAGTATCTTTCAAAAGCAAATCATGTCTACTACTCAACTTCAAGGAAACTACTCCAATGTGCTCAACATTAACATTAAATCCATCTTTTAGTTGCACCGTCAACTCCCCTTTGTTTGGTTTCCACCTGCTTTTGAACTCCTGCAATGAGTTCGTTATATGAATAGTTGCACCAGTGTCTAACCACCATGAATTAGGAGGAACATCAACCATATTTGATTCAAAACAAACAAAGATTTGAGGTATAACTTTCTTCTTTACCAACCAGATCTTAAACTTCTCACAGTCACGCTGTCTATGCCCATGTTCTTTACAAAAGTTACAGCTTCCATTAAAAACAGGCTTGTGCTTAGCATCAAAACTCTCACCAGGCCCAGAAGGTAATGCAGGTTTATCATTCCCCTTCTTAAATTGAGGCTTACTCTGTTTGTTTCTATAAAATTTCTTCTTGTCACCACTTTTATGAGAAGTTTGGTGAATACTATGGGACTTTCCTTTCTTCATAGTATACTCCTCTTGAATAAGAATCGAAATCAACTCATTAATGCTCCATTCATCTTTCTGAGCATGATAAGTAGTCCTGAGAACATCAAACTTAAATGGAAGAGATTCAAATACCTGCCAGAAAAGATAATCCTCTACCAGCACAACTTTCATGGCTCTCAACTTGTTATACCAGTTCACAAGCTTCATAATATGCTCACGAACACCATCCACACCATCATACTTGGTCTTAGACAATAAAGACAAGCAATTAGACTTTTTAGTCTTATCAAACTTCTAGAATTTTTCACTAATAGCCTTGAGATAACTTTTGGCATTATAAGTTTCTGTGATGCTCTCTTTAATGGTCTTCTCCATTGTGTACTTGATGGTCATCAAACAAACCTTGTTAGAACGAACCCACTTATCATATTTAGCTCTATCTGCAGTGGAAGACTCAGTAGTGGGTTATGCAGGCACATCCTCAATGAGAGCAACATCAATATTAGAAACTGTTAAAAAAAGGTTCAAGGATTTAAGCTAGTCCTCATAATTGGTCCCATTTAGCTTAATCAAAGAATTCTTAGCTAGAAATTGATACAAAGCAGGCAGATTTAGCAAATGTATCAACAACTAATATAATTGGGCAAACAACATAGCTATGTTCTCATGCAATTGCAATCTTGCCTAAGAGTCTCGAATTACAACACAGATCACCCAGAACATTAAACTATGCCCTAAAGCTAATATCGATAGGATATTGAAAACTTTAAAGACATAATTCAATGAATTAAACAAAAAATATTAGAAATCACATTGATAAAGACAAACTGATAGGATAAGTGCATTATTAACATAGTATCTAATGTATGTCCAATAACAACATCACAACAACAATTTGTAATAATTGGTCTCACGATAAACGAGCTCACAATTACAAAAAGTGAATGACAATAATCCAATAACATTTCCCAAGATTGTTCCCATAGATTCAATTAGTACCACAATTACAAAATTAACCATAATAATCATATAATATAACATTATATGCATAAATTACATTAACAATTAATTTTGGCGCATATCTACATAACACTAAGAGTACACAAGACCCCACAAGCTCAAATAATACTAGAAACAAGTATAAAAATTTTCAAGAAAAGATTCGAAAAGTACATTATATTTTTATTATTTTTAAAAGTAAAAAAAAATTTCTAGCATTCAAAAAATTCCAGAAAAATACTATAAAATAGAACTGGGCAAGTGGAGCAAACAGGAAAATTTTGGGAAAAAACGACCATCGGGGATGACGACACGCATCCACACGCGCCACCGCCACACATGGGAGAAAACCAGCCGAGTCGGGCTGTGTCTTCTCCACCCGAAAACCTAGTATTCAACTCGACTAACCCGATTCACAACCCGGTTTGGAAAAATCGTCATGTCTTGCTCAATTTTGATTCGTTTTCAACGAAATTGATGTCATTAGATTTAGAAATTGACGATATATTAAAGCCCTCAATCAATTTCATGAAAAAAGCTACTGAAAAGGATCAAAAAAATTCGAAGCAAAATGTTAATGGTTTGCATTTTTTTAGTTCTAAGTTTTAAACAATAGACAACAGAAAAATGCAACAACCTTACCACACGATTTGCCAAATCGAAACAAACCAACAATAATAAATCATATTTTAAAGAAAACAATTAACAAAACTGAAAACCCCAAATTCCATGAAAATAAACATCTCTAAAATTACCCAAAAAAATAACAGTCACAATTAGTGTTAACCTGGCTCTGATACCAATTGAAGGAAAATTCAGCACGAAATTTCAGATTAATTTCGTAATTAATCAACACAATTAATTAACCCTAGAATTGTAACATACTATATTCAATAATTGTATAGACAAATACCTAAAAATTATGGAACAATTGAATCCATTATTGTTTTCTGTGAAGTGACGTGACAGAGACACAATAGATTGACTACTGCTATTCCAAACCCTAATCAGCAAAAACACGTGCAATTTTTAATTGAGCGACTGTATTTGAGATCGGCTAGCAATAAGGCCTCCTGTATACTACAAAATATGGACTAAGCCTACCCATCATAGCAAGCCTATGAACACAGGCCCAATGATACGTTAAAGAGAGAATTAACAAGTCCAATTATCTTGACATCAAATTAATCAGGGTTTATACAAAATTATGTTTATTATGCTAGTCCACAAAATTAACGACAAAATTATATCAATCTCATCTTCACCTCATTGGCCATCCGCGGTCTCTGCTAATGGAACCTTGATGACCGATTCAGTACCAGTTTGTTATCTTGTGCACGTTCTCTTAATTTCTTCATGTAGATTTTGGGAACTCTAGATGTGAAATGTAATTTCTTGACCTCAACTAGCATTTGAGTTTGAGTTGTACACTAGTTTCTCAAATGGTTGCTTTGGTGTTTGTGGCTTACTGACTTTGATGTATGTATTAATGACATCCTCTGATTAAGCGAAAGGTGTTTACCTGGGTTGATGAATATCATGCAATGAATGCTTAGCTTGTACAACTTGAATTGCGCCTGGATTGGGTTGATTTTTGTATGCAGATGATTATCAGCTACAGCTCGGGTTGAATTTATGCATATATAGTTTTTATTTACCTCGGGTAGCTTTGAATTTGGCGAATAAGGTAACATTAACTTGGAACTGGTTTTGATACTGGTGCATGCATATTGTCGTTAGTGGATTTTAAAAAATGCAAGCTCAGGCTGGGATTAACTTCAAAACTTAAAGGTCAAATGTAACTCTTTGACTAATTTATGTTTGTGATTACTTTGCTTCACATTGCTGATATACAACCAAGAAATGGAGTATATACTGTTGGTGATTTTATGACTAAGAAAGAGGATTTTCTTGTGGTGAAAGTGTGAAACCAATATCTATCGTGGATGAAGGTACTGATTGGACTACCATTATGCCACGGACTATGCTTGATATTTAGACCTGCTAAGATAGTATAGTATATAACATGAAATAATTTGCGTCAACAGCTCTAGAAACTCTTGTCGAACACATAATCACTGGTTTTCCTGTCATTGATGATGACTGGAAACTGGTACTGAAAAACCAAGGTAGTTAATTAAGTCGCAGACTTTTCGAATTATCCTTTGCACAAATAGAATAAAATTACGCAAAAGCAAAATAGTAAAGACACCGAAATTTGGTAGCGCAGTTCAGCACACTCTGTCTATGTCTGCGGGACCCTCACCTTGATTAATCACTTTCACAGTAGTTCAATAAAATTACACAAGATTGATCTAACACAGTACCACTCAATCATTGTAACTGTCTGACAACCTAACTACCCGTGAAAGATTTTCACACTCGATAACACGACCGACTCGTGTTAATCTCGTCAGAGGATTTGTCTAAGTACTTTCACTTAAAACAATAATAAATAAAATAGCTCAAGTATTTAATCAACTGAAAATTAAATAACAAAAATATTTGAGACAAAGAAGACTTTCCTATGAATTTGTCTTCTCAAAATAACCCAACCTAAACTTTTTGCCATAGCTGATTGCGCACTGCCTCCACCACAAATCCAACATCAATGCGGTATACGTTATTTTCCATATACCACGTAAACGTAGCCCACAACCTTCTCTATATCATACCACGTGAGATGCAGCTGAAATAAATCCACATACCCTAAGTTCCACTGTATTTGAAAAGAAATTCAACAAGCAATATTAAGCTCACAACAAAGACATCATGCGCAGTAAACCAAGGATATTTCCAAGATACACCTCCACTACTTCCAAGTAATCCATGCAGGTTATGTAAGGCCCCAAAATATACCCTATTTGAAATAATACATGTTTATAAAAGTACATGTGTGATGGGAGTTAGAATTTTGCTATGATTAGAATACGAAAGACTTATGACTTGAATTTTTGATCAAGTAAATTATAGTGAGTAAATTGAAATTAATTAATAACCTTAGAGGATTAAGATAATTAAATGTATATTTGGACTAGGAAAAGTATCAAGTGCCAAGTGAAGTTGGTACATGAAAATTACTATGACTACACCTATACTTTAATTGACATTTGGCACCATTAGATGATTGATACGTGGACTGGTTTTATAGGTGACTAGTGGCAGCATTTTAATTAGGCAAATGGCATTACATGCATTAAGATATGTGGCTTGATAAATTAAGGACACCTAACAAAGCAATAACTGAAGCACTCTAGCTCATTTCAGCAGCCTACTCCCTAACTTTAGCTTTTTTCAAACAAAATTTCATTCTCCTACTCCCCCTTTCAACTTCTGGACCTTTGCTGAAGCTTAGATCATTATCTTTGTAAGTTATTTCATTAATAAATAGGTCTTGTGATTCTATGATTGATGCTGGAAACTGGTTCGGATGAGTAGTTGTACTGGATAGGTTTCGGTATTTTAGCCATATCTTTCTTTGTAGGTACCCAAATTAGATGAATTTAAATTCTTATTAAACTAGAAACTTATATCTACCATTTCATGAGGCATCGAATTTGATTTCTGTCACTAATTGTGTCAAAAGTTGGCTTGAAGTTAAGTATCTAGAATCTGTCACTGTTTGCAAATAGTCTGTAATCATTTGGGGATAATTTTCAAACTGCTAAACCAACTTGCATAACATTGGTGTCAATGGAAACTTAATACATAAAGTAAAAAATGTGTAGAAGAATGTTTGGCCTAAATCCTTCATTTTCATTGTCAAAATGACCGTGTAACATTGACCCAAAAGTCTATTTTATGGAAAAGTTGGAAGAAATGAAGTGTTTTCACTGAACTTGCTTTGGTATTTGGATTATAACTTGCACTGTGGATCTTCAAATGAGTTGGTTCTTAATTTAGATTAAACTAGAGACATATTTCTACAACTTTCTTGAAGAAGTTGAATTTTAATTCTGCCTATAAGATTTTCAAAATTTGCATGAAATTGAGTCTTAGCTTAGGTTGTAGCATTACCAGGGACAGAAATCATATCCTGTAGTTTTTGAATAAACTGTGTTGATGTAGGTCGAATTAGACTGAGGTTTCTCCACCAAAATTTAAATTTAAGCTTATTATCTTAGCTTTAAATTGGTATAAAGTTTGTAATTTTTGGGTATTGGAATTGAGATTTATGAGGTGTACAACTTGGAGGCATGATCATGCATTAGTCAAAATGTCAAATGTACACAGTCTGTGATATTTTGAGTATAACCCATTGAATACTAAACCAAATTGGATGAACTTGGTATCACTGGAAACCTAAGATAAAGAGGAAAAACTTTCTAGAAGTAGGTATTACCTAATTACCTCACCTTGCTGATGAGAATAATTGAGCAAAGTGGACTCGAAGGTGAATTGTTAAATAAATTTTGACTGAGGGATTGAGTATGATTTAACATGATCGATAATGTGATAAGATTAAGGATAAGAACCCAAATTTTGATATGAACATACATCATACATATTCAGTATACATGAATGTGCATAATTGAATTTATAATTGTGCACAATAGTAATATATGTTTGTATTGAATATTTTAGAGAAACCCTTAAAGCGACCGATTTCAGATATTGTTAGGACTTCGAGACACTAAGCAAACAAGTAGCTTTTGTAAGTAATTTAGACAATAAATTATGTGAGTAACCTAAGAAGAACTCACCTTGATTTGTTTTATTTATTACTGAATTAAAATTGATATTGATGAATGTGTACTGAATTATGTACTGATTCTAGACATGAAAGTCTAAGGTACTGATTGATGAATGAGATATTGAAGTGCTATTTACCTTACTTTGTTCTGCTTGTTAAATATGATTTATGCTGATTGTGTTATGAATTCTGGACAATGATTCTCTGAGGCATTTGATGTGTTTATATCATTGGAAGTGCTTATTCATGTGAATATGATTGACTACTTGCTTTACAAATGTAATGTATGAAATGTCCTTGTTTTGTTTTAAAATTGTTGAGTCCTAGTTGTGGGTAAATAGGCATGTCTAGAAGGATCTGCAGCTACTTCTATGACACTTCGATGTCTTCTGTTAATGGCACTTTGGTGTCTTCTGTTATTGACACTTTAGTGTCAAGACTTTGGTCTCTTCTTGACACTTCAGTGTCGAGACTTCGGTCTCTTCTATATAAGTCTCATTACCTGATTCTATAAATGGATTTAGCAATCATCTGATTTTGTATTATGATATCTATTTGATTCTAATATAAAACAAATTGTATTCTGATTCTAAAGGGTTTATACCCTCTTGTGATATTCAGTTCTGATAATTATAAAAATTTGTTTTGAAATACATTATATTTGATTTAATGTTAGGCAATCTTTTAATGCACGCTTATGTTATTACATTATTACGTATGATGAGTTGTCACTTCTGCATAGATTAATTATTACTCACTAAGCTATATGCTTAGCACGATGGCCGTGAAGGTTCAGAGAGATGATTATTAAAGACTGGAACAAATCAACCGCAATGGCCAATCGAGTCTAAGACTTGTTTTGAGAAAAATGTATTATGAATTTGTTTTGGGCTTGTACCTGATGTATATGACATTTGAAATTGATTGAAAGTTTGTAATAACCTTAATACATGCTGGTCTTCGAATTTATGGTATATAATATGATAGACACAATATGAATGATATGTTATGTACTGTTTGTTTGTTTGAGATTTTGGGAATGCACGTATGTTATGTTTCGTGTGTTTTGGATTTGGTTTCAGTTCGATATTATCTATTTATACTATTTTGTGTGGCATTCATATATCCTTCTAGGGGGTATGTGGATGTTACAGTGTCGTCGACAACCACAATGTTGGAAATGTTGGCGGCATGAGACAATAGAAGAAACCATAAAAGGGGTGGAGACAACGTCAAACAAAATCGTGAAAACCTAAACTGCCCAAAAATGTGAGGCACGTGAAATGCATGCATCCCATGTCTGAAAAGAGCGTCAACAAGAGATGTACAGAAAATGTCGAGTGTGTGCACTGCACGTGCTGGATAGTTGTTATTTTTATGTTTTAAAGTTTCAATTAGATTAAATTAGTTTAATTGAGATTAGGTATGTTTAAATACCTAATAAATTTGAAATGTGTTTTCAAATTATTTGAAAATTGTTTTCAAATGGTTGATTTTATTAGGAATATTTTGAAATTTATTTTAATTTTTTAAGGAGTTGAATTATTAAGTTAAATTAATTATAAAATTCAATTCCAAAATTAAAGTAGTCATTTTTCTTAATATGGTTAAGATTAATAATTATATTGATTCCTAATTAATTTTAGAAAAGTGACTTCTAAAATTATAATTAATTATTTTCAGTTAGATTGAAATTAATTAATTAGACTCCTTAAAATTAAGAAAAGTGTTATCTTAAATAATTAAGAACATTGTTTCCTAGTTAAATTTATTGATTTCAATTTTGATTGAGATAAATTGAATTTATAAGTTTATTTGTTTAGAGAATTATTATTTATTTATTTATAAATTGTTTCGTTATTTATGAATAATAAGTTTCTTGATTTTTAGATAATGTATTTTTTCTTGATTAAATGTTGAATAGTGTTTTTTTATTAATTAAGAAAATTGTGTTTTCTTTAATATTTAAAAAATAGTTTTCTAACTCATTAAAGAAAGGTTTTCTAATTAGTCAAGAAATAAATCTCTCAATAAATAATATATAATAACTTTCTTAATTAAATTTAAAAGTGTTTTATTTAATCTTGAAAGTAGTTTCTTTTTAATTTTAGAATATAGTTTTCTAATTAAGGAAAAACGATTTCTAGTTAGATTAGAAATAGTTTTCTAATTGGATTAAAATATGTTACTTATATAATTTTGAAAAGAAGTTTTTCTAAATTATATAAGTAAAAAGCACAATTTATTGAAAATTGTTTTCAATTAAATTTTATTAAATGAGAGATAATTAGAAATCGATTTCAATTGGATTTGAAATTTTTTTCAAATCAAATTAAATTTCTACTTGGAATAGGAATTTAACTTATTTAAAAATTAGTAATTTTAATCTAATTTAATTTATTCAAGGAGTTGGAAATATTATTTAGTTTATGAAGATCAATAACTATAATCAAACAAAGCTTAATGTTTTATGCATATAATTTGATTATAAGTGCATAAGGTGCATACTTTATTTATATGGTTGATATTTATATTGGATGTATGATAAAATGGTTGTTTTATATGTGTGATATTTTACATTCAATTTGTGTTTGCTCAGACAAATGAAGTTAAATCCCTCATTAAAATTTTAAGTACACATTAAGAACGTGATTGATGCCTTCCATTGTTATAAGAATAAACCAGAGTTCTGTTTGTTGTAGACTTACTGAGTAAACTCAAGGCCGCTTTGACCTAAACATGTTTAAAAATTTGTGTGATTTGGATGAGCAAACTCACGATCACATGAATTTAGAGGCAAGGTTAGGAAAAATATATAAGATATATTGTGACAAGAGTTATTACCCAACAGATATAGGAGTCACATAAAATGTGATTTAAAGGTATTATCTAGCTAATTTAAGTCTAGTTGGTTTATTGAGCAAACTCAAGGTCAATTATATTTGAATGGTATCCTAGCCCACTCGAGAGATTAGAGTAATCTCTCCAAATAGTAGCGAGGGCTATTATTTTGAACAAAATAGTGGGAGGAACCAAATGCATGATTAAAGTCCTAATCTTATTTGGCAGTCATGATATATAATTGATTACTTGCTTTTCTTACATTTATATTTTGTTCTTAGTGAAACTTACCTTGTTTAATATATTTAATGCTAATTTAGTGAACCCAAGTTCTTGGATATAGGATATATTTGAGAAAAATTTTCAAACGTTAGATAGAAATTGTATGTTCATTATACAAATTTGCTATGATTCCCATTATGGATTTGGCAATGCAGTTGTGGAGATATGTCAAAATCGTATAGATGACAAAATGTATTGACATTTTGAATTGACTAATGTCTCTTAAACTTTGACGGCGACATGTAAGATGTATGTCAACATCATGATGCATGGAGTAAGGCTAAAAGGTATAGTAATATGTTAGAATTATTTTACTTAATTTAGCCTACTAAAGGAATAATTATGGACTACAATTAAAGGCTTAGCAACAGTATGATAATAGTTGTCATTAAAAGAAAATGATTGCACAAATTTTCTTGCCTATATGTGATATGATAGAGATCATATGTATTTCTAATTCATGCTTATGAGTATTTGATACTAAATTTTGATTTAACATTATTGTAGTGTTTAATGCATGGTTAGAAATAGATTGTTATGTCAAAGTAGTTGATCCAATTTTATGCAAATAGTTTTTATACGTATTAGATCAAAGGAGACCTATGCTTATCATAAATAGCAAGAATAAAAAGTTGGATAACTAAGACAATCATTTTATGTCATGTTGGTTAAACCAATAAAACGAGAATCATAAAGTTACATATAAGGATACGTGTATCCTTTTGATTATATATCACATGAAATTTGTGAAACTTGTCAAGTTGAAGAATAACCCAATCAATCTTTGGTGAGAGGATGAGGATGCTATTGAATTGTTAAATCTTATACATGTGATGTATTAGATAGAATATCAATTCATAAAAAGGATAATAGTTATATTTCATTAGATTACTAATGACTTTATATGATATAGTCATATGTATTAAATGAAATAATAATTTGAAAATTTGAAAATTTCAATTTGTTTAAATCTAAGTAGAATTAAAGCATTGAGAATTTTAAAGAACTTCAATGAGATCATTGTGGTAAGTTTGAAATTATTGGTTATCTATAGGGAATGAGATTCTTCGGTGAATACGTTCACAACTAAATTCACAAGAGCACAGATTTATGTAAGGAGCAATATTCTGATATTGATTGATCCAATAGTATTTCTTCTATAGAAATGCCTGGTACAATGACTACTTTCTATAGTTCCAATTAAATCAATTAGCAAGATTTCATATTAGATATGAAACATTAAGTCTTTGAAATAGTTAAACCTAATGATTTAGGATGTGATGCTTAGCTAAAGCATGTATTATCCATTTAGTTTAGAACCAAATTGAGTAATAAAAGGTTATGAGATATCCAAAAGTTGGATATATTCTTACAAACATGTTGTACAAATTGTTTGTTTCAATGTATACTTATAAGAGAATGGTTCTTAAGGTAAGTAGTGGGAATAAGATGAAATTTGAAAAGTTCAAATATCATGACTATGTATCTAATTGGAACTAGTTCCTTTAATGATATATTTGATATATAGTTAAAAGGAAACAAGACATTGAAAGATTCATTTTCATGATGAATTCAAAGAGTTTGTTTTGGAGATGATTATGAATTTATCACCTCTATATCTTCAATGGGACTATGTGGAGATATATTGCTCACAGAGAACAAAAGTT
Organism: Erythroxylum foetidum; assembly: GCA_026546835.1. NCBI lineage: Eukaryota > Viridiplantae > Streptophyta > Magnoliopsida > Malpighiales > Erythroxylaceae > Erythroxylum > Erythroxylum foetidum. The sequence continues at coordinate 32,408,118 of JANZLF010000008.1, read as the reverse complement.
CTAACTTTCAATTGTCAAACGCGTAGTTTCCAAGAACAACTTTTGTTGGATATGAAAAGGTAATAGATTAATTATATATTTGATCTATAGAGATAGATTTGATGTTGTTAACTTATTCTAAGTCATAGTACATAGACAACATACTAAAGATATTTAGTATTTTAGATATCAAATACTTGTGAGGCATTAAAGATATTCATTACTCTATGTGTGAGTTAATATTTGAGTTAAAGATGAAAAGGACATAACTTTATAAGTAAATCCTAATTAAGGTTTATTTACTTAGAACAATATCATTTAGGATTGGAAAAGTTCCAATATAGCAATTGGTTGCTAATTAAGCCATAACACATTTTTTGTTTAGTGGAAATGATTAACTGGATCAATAAGTTCTTTAGTGAACTTGACAAAGTTTATTTGCATTATTCAAGACAGTAATGTACTGTAGAACATTAGAGCCATTGGGCATGCATAAGAAGCTAATGTCTCATTAAAGATTCAAGAATGTATTTAGGCAAATTTCCTTAATTATGATGATAATTAAGATGGGAGTTGTAAGATTTAAGCAAGTGCTCATTATATAGAATCTTGTAAAATTCTCTTATTAAGTCATTATTATAACAGTAAGATAATCATCATATGGTGATATGGTACGAGATACTTATACGATTGGTTTAATATAAGTCGGAGATTTTTGGTTTATGCCTTACAACCAATCATTTTTGTTGTAGTTTAGTGACAAATTATTTAAAGGCATTCTTTTTCTTGTACATGTTTAGATGTATATGATAAAGTCTATAGGATAATTGTACATTGCAAATGAAATTATAATGGGATTATAATTATGAGATTCATATTGCTTTTATGTATTATTTTTAAATGTTCCTAGTCATTGTTCTATTAAGACTGGACATTAATAGAGTAGAAAAAGACTAGCACAAGTTTTATTTTTCCTTATGAAGGAAGTAGTTGATTTCATAGGCTAAAGTATAGAGATACTTAAACAAATGTGTGGGTGCTTTCTCGAGAACACATTCACTAAACATACCCGATATGAGAAATCCATTTGGAACATTACTTGTATGTCTATGGAATTCTCATTACGATGATTGTATAAATCATCCTTTGACTTGAAGTCATCAAAGTTATCTGGTATGAGGATTGCTATGCTTTGATACGACTTATGATCTATTTAATCATAGGTTGTTTAACCGGTAGTCATTGGATGTAGCATGAACTATATGGAGATAATTGCATGATTATGATAGGATTCATCACCCTAAAGTAATTAGGGAGAATGTTTTGTTATTCTCGATTAGTATTGATTCAAGAAATCCTTGGCCAAGGTGAAATGATGCTTTCTAAGTAGTTTACAAATGTCATTAATTGAATTGATAACTAATGGCTAAGAACTAATATGATTAGACTCAAAATAGAAAAGATATTAATTTCATGATTTTATGTCTAATTGAAATATTGTATGATAAAAGGATTGAATTATACAAAAAAATTAAGCACGGAAAGGTTAGTCAAAACCACTTTAACATTTCTAAATATTTGGGTGGCCATGATGCGTTACTAGATGCCAATCTTGATCTATGATTTTAAATTGTTTAATAATTTTAATTATGAATTAAAATTAGATTTTATAATCATCGGCAACATATTTGGGAACCTAATGGGTCTCACATATAGAATAGGTTGAAGAGAGCAAAATTAATTTAATCAAGTTGGACTTGATTGTAAAGTTTGAGAAACTTTATGATTAATATGAAATATTTAATAAAGAAGGATCAGTATGAGATATTAAATCTTTTATGGTCATAATTGGTATTTAATTAGAATTATTTTTAATTCTAATTAAAGTTTAATTGAAATTAGAATTTAATTTCAATTAAATTACTAAAATGTCTAAAGCTTATTATAAATAGGCTTAAGCTCTATGGAGGTAGCACTTCTTGCTTAACCCTCTCGATAAGAGTAACCGAGTTCTCTCAACCTACTCTCTAAATACCGTTAGAGGTTAGACACTTGTGCGGCTATAATGGTTAAGACAGATTAATTTCAAAAATAGTTCAATGGATACAACAAGAAAAAGATTAAGCTTCGTAATAATGTACGAATTAAAATTTTACTTTATTATAATTTGTGTTGATAATTTTATATAATTAAATAGATCTTGGTTTTTGGAAATCACAAGTTAGTAAAAAGTTTCGTGATTATTCCACTATAATCGAGATCAGATCTCAACCTGATTTCCTAACATGAACAACATATATGAACAGCACAACACAAACATGGACATATGTTCTTACCATATTAAAAATAGGTCTTTCTATTTTTCTAGGTATCTATCAACATCCTATCATATTTTTCTCATGTTCATTAATACAAGGGAAATATGGTACAGTGTTTCTAACCCTTATTGGTGGTAATTCTTAAAAAATAAAAGTCTTAGAGAGGTGGCTTAAGCAAAATGAGAGTGAACACCATCCTATGTTTGACTCATGATGGGAATATTTCAAGGTTTTTATTAAGTATATATACTAAGGGCGAAGGGGATGGACGACCAAGAAATCCATCCCCTCCATCCATTTAATCCAACGGTTGCCTGTTTAATATTGAAACTCTCGAATGTTCTCCCTCTCTCAAAGTCTGTCAAAGTTTCAGAAAGTATTCTCGATACTATCTGTCTCTTTTCTTCTTCTCATGGTTGGCTCACGATCCTCGATGATTCACCCACAATTGTTCTCGTGAGCCCAATCACATGCGAGAAGGTTTATTTGCCTCCTCTTTCAACCTTCCTAAACGTCATCGCGTTTATATTTGTTTGTCCTCTCTCTAGGTTTTGTGATTCTTTAGGATCTCATTTGTTTTGGATGCAGGGAGAAGAGAAACGCAAAAGGCAAAGGGGATTTAAAGTTATGGATTTATCTCCTTCAATCAATTTAGGTTGGACAATCCACAAGCTTTAATTAGCAGGATCCTCCTCAGGCGCTTATGGTAAGGGCGGCGGCGGCGGCGACAACGACGAATCCGCCCCTTGACTGTCTTCTTTTTCTTCTCTTTCTTCCAATCGCAGGTACAACATTTTAATTGGAGTCATTTTTTCGTTTTATCATTTGTTCTTTTAGGAGTTTTTAGGTTTTTGTTTTACGATTTGGGAAGTGTTTTAATCTCTTAGTTGGTTATTGTTTATTACCTTGATCGTAGTTTTAAGAATTCTACCAATGCTTGTATTCCAGTTTTTTTCTCTAATATGAAGTTTGAAGCTTTAAGCATTGCATATTTTGGTGGGTCGATCTATTTAGTACTTAATGCTCAGGATAATTGAGTGTTTTTTATGCAGAGATGCTCTTGATGCACTTGGCTTGGTCCGGTATTGCTGTAGACGAATGCTAATGACTCATGTTGACCTTATCTAGAAGATTTTGAACTATAATAGTAAGCTCTCTCTCTCTTTCTCTCTGCATGTACATGTGTCCTTACAGTGATATTTTGTTTTAATATCGAGTTTCTTCTGCAGTTTTGGACAAATCTGAAACCAGTTAAGTAAACTTCTACATTCATAAGGGCTCCGAAGTTGGCTATCATGGATGTCTTGAAGAAACCTAGGACATGTGCACAGTCTCTCTATTTTATGTTTGCATATTGCTTCTGCATCTAGTTTTTATTTCACCTTGCTTGTGGAATGAAGAAACCTGAGATTGAGGCTAAGCTTTGAGTGGATCATGGGTTGAAAATTCAGAAGAGTAATGAAATGGCAAATAAAATTATGGACAACTTGAAAGATAGGTAAATTGAAATGACAAATGTTCTCCACTAGTTACTATATAGAATTGTTAATTTCAGTTCGTTCCCAAGGTAAAAGTGAGAGAAATTCCTTCTCGAGTACCCCAACCTTCTATCCAAAAATTCGTTGTTATCTCTATCTTCTCTAAACTCCGATACGCACCAAGTTACTTGGACCCGGACTCCGCCCCTGAAAGAGACGCCATTGCTCAGTGTCTAAACTCTTTATCTCCGCCCATCATTGGCCAATCCATTCGTGAGCTCTGCTATCTCGTGGTGGACTTCAAGATGGACCTTTCTCGAGGTTTGTACGAGCCACAGTCCGCACTTCAAGAATCGGACCCCAAGTTTGTCAGTTTATTTGTTAAGGGATTGGGATTTCTTATCCGGTTTAGGTTTAAGAGGAAGCATGGGTCTTGGCGGTTTGGTGCTCCTGAGAATCACCCTTTTGTTAAGGTTAGTGAATTGATAAGTGGGGTTTTAGAGTTTAAGCTACTTATTTTTGGAAAATTAATTGATATTCAGTTTACTTGTTTCCTGAATTGTAGCTTGTGTTGTTGATGAAGTTGATGGTTGATTATATGTGGGTTGTTTATGGATTGCAGATTTTGTCGAGTAGAGTTGAAGTTCATTACGAGTTGGTCCACCATGTTTTACTCCTTATGGCACGGAATAGGGAGTTGGGAATGGTAGAAGTTTATGAATTCCTTTCTTAAATTTTCAATTATTCGAGTACCTTTTTCACATTTATCAGCATCTTTATTTTCACGGGAGCTTATATCATCAATGGCATCTTTTTTTTGTTCATATCTTTGCGAGCACATTCCAGTTCTTAAACTATTAGCCAAAAGCATTACATATCTACCGCACAAGAACTTAGATGTCAGTACACTTGTTTACTGATGTTGTATTCTTGGGCATATTCAGCATTGATTTACTGGTTTAACTGTATTGGCATGGCATGTAGGAACTTAGGAACTCAAGTTATTACCTGAAAAGTGTTGTTGATGCTTACACGGTAGTTTCAGTGGAGGTACCTTTTACTTGTCACTGTTATAAATTTTGAATTTATTTCAAGTTTTTTGGACCTGTTTCACATACCGTGTTTGGTGCTTGTGCAGGAAAATATTTGGATGAACCAAGTCCGTCCGATGAATGGTTTAAGCAAGGAAGGATAATGTGTTCTACTACTCAGTATCTCCTACTAAAGATTGTGTTCAAGTTCATTTAGTTTTATCTAACTTCGACCTACATTTTTCTACTAAACTGTATGCTGTTCTGATTTCAGTTCTAGTACTGCTCAATTACTGTATATTGTTATATCACAAACTGGTATTTATTGCTGTTTGAATGTTGTGGAATAATGTTAAATATCATTGTATTTTTTTATAGGTGAAAGCTCATCCTATTCTAGGATCTGCTAACAGGGCAAAAGATCCTATATTTGGACTTAAAATGGGTGCTGGTTCCCAGGCCTCAGGTGATGTTTTCAGGTAAAACTTAAAGCTGCATTAGGAGGGTTATTGGCTCATATGCATTTTGACTTCATAGGCGTCCTAAATGAGTGTAAATTCAAATTGGATTATTTGCAGGGATTATCCATTGAATTATGATTGCATTTTGACTTC
>JANZLF010000008.1:32344833-32357379 GCA_026546835.1 Erythroxylum foetidum | reverse complement strand
ATCAAACTGATTATATTATCTTATTTATTATATTTATCAATAATTAATAATATATTTTTTAATTTAATTAGATTATGATGGCTTAAACGGGAGGATGCATTAGGAGTTTTAAATGATAAGATGATATTATTTAAACCAAAAGGTAACAATTAGGACAACCATGCTATTAAGTGGAGTATTGACCCATCAAACATGTGTGTAGTCATAAGTTAATAGTGACAAAAATGAGAATGCTTTATTGAATGTGTGTGTAATCTTACAAGAAGAAATAAGGTCAACATTATAGTATAAGAGATAAAATGAGGATGCCTAACATTGATAGTAAATTAAGGAAAATAAGGCTTAAGTGTTTCAAAATATGTTATGAAGAGGCATCATGACGTCTCAGCGAGAAGATGCGAAAAGAATGTATTTAAAGATTATAAGAGGGAAAAAAAAAAAAAGACTTACGAAGAGCTGGGTGAAGATGATCAAGCAAAATATGACTATACCACAACTTACCAAAGACTTGACCCTCGTTATAAAACTTTGACGAAATTAAGCCCCTATCTTTTCATAGATTTTTTGAATCTTTTTATTTGATTCTTATTTTATATTTAGCCTAAACAATTTTATCCAAAGTACTTCTCACTTTAATCATTTTAATTAAGAATTTTTTTTCCTCTCTCTTTTAAGTGCTTGTTTGTTTTATCTATTTATTTGTTTATTTATTTAATTATTTTTATTCTTTACTTTTTTAATTACATATAAGAAATGATGGCTATTGTTGAAGAAAACGGGCAATGATAATTATTGTTAGAGCAAAAAGCATTATTAATTATTATTGAAGAAAAGGGCAAAGGTTTGGTTATTAAACAGAGAGACAAAGTAAAAAAAAAAGTCATCTTTAATTGCATATTTATTTTTATTTTTACTTTATTTATTTATAAATTAGATGGATGATCGTATTGAAATATATGATGAGGGTAAATTTAGTTTGGATAATCATCAATATTGATAGGTTTTGCTATTGAAATTTGGTCTTAAAAGAATTAGGTTATTAGTCAGTTAAAGGGGTATTATTTGATTCATGAAGAGAAAATGATAAAGAAAAAAATTTCTTAATAAATAATTAAATTATTACCCAAATATAAACATGAGGCTTATTTTACCTTTCATCGTACCAGAGCTGACCTCCCATTGTTGTCTGACTCACTTGGATCTAGGCCCCGTTCCAACGATTGACGCAAAAACTAATCATATCCTCTTAAAGCATCAAAACATAGACTGAGAGGTAGGTCCATCCTGCCACGAGCTAGCATGTTCTCTGTCTCCACCAAAACACTATCCATAGTTGGATCCTTCAGTTCTTTCAAATGCTGCCCCACCAGAATCAAAACGCCAAGCATTTGCAGAAAAGAAAAACAAAGTTAACAATTCGAGAGAACTTATTCTATAAACAAGTTTTGTCTTCTAGGAATTCAACAATACAGGAACTTCGAGAAGGATCAGAATATGCAGGACAAGTTTGTCGAAATTGCTGACAATTCCAAATACTTAAAACTTACAAATTGTCCTAGGTAATAGTTATTAACAGAATTACGATATTCTTGCAGACCTGGAGGAGATTATTCATGATAATGGTCCCATCGCAAAACGTTGGCCTGAACAATGTTCAAGAATGTAGTTCGATTTAGACGTAGCAGCTGACTTAATCTTTTGGTCCGCACCGTAAAAACCTGTGGCCTATAACAAAGTACCCCAATCTCACCACACAAATCACCAGTCTTTGCTTCCCCAACAACCTGCAACCATCCTACCAAGTTTCAGGATTCAGCAAACCGATCAATTATGAAACTAGAACCTTGACGCCATAATCGATTTTCGTTTCATGTCAAAACTTTTCCACGTGTTTCAAATCAGTGGACTTGCCGGTTCAACTCCGTTTTTCATGATGAGCAAATCCTGGGAAGAAATTCAAAGATTTAACAAGATCACCATAATTGAGTTGTCTCAATCAAACCTAATATGTAGAAATTGGGCTTTACCACAGCACCAGTGACAAGTATATTGATAAACATATACAGATACATCCAAATCCTTATGCAATCTCAACAAATATTTGATCTCCTTTTAAATGTATTTGATTTTATCTTGTGATTTTCAGCATCTCTGTAGATATCATGTACATGTATAAATACAATGTAAAGGCACTTAAGATTATACAAGCAATACAACACAATTATATTTTCAATTGCTTTCTTCTTTTCCTTCATGGTATCAAAGCCTATACATTCATTCTAGCCACATACAATTATCTGCTTCAGTTTTTTTATAAACACTCAACCACAGACTCCTCCTTACAAATCACATCTTCTTTCAGTTCCTTTTTCAAACACCTATCACGCACAACATATACATTGCTTTACTTTCCACTCGCATTACCAATACACTACACAATCAATTTTTTTTTCCTACTACACCCGACCAAGCAAAACACTTATCATGGCCGATTTCAATTCCCCTCTTTTACCAATCAACCAAATCACAAATTTCCTCACTACCCAACTAGATAACACGAATTACCTTATTTGGCGTAATCAGGTTCATGCTATCCTCACTACCTCTGAGTTGGTTGGATACATCGATGGCAAGTCTGTTGACGCTTCATTTTGCAAAATCACGTCATGTTTTGGAGGGAAGTACTCTGCTTTCATCTCCCAGACCTTCAATATTAGTTTTCAGAAAGAAACTCCGATGTTAGAAATTGCTCAGGTGAAAGACCCACAGAAGAGTACAGAGGCGATACTTTATATCCGATGAATTACCAGTTGGAAAAGCAAGTGATTTGAAACCCCACGAAACAAGTAAACTTTGTCTACAGAAGGGTAGAAAAGATGATGTAAAATGCCTGAGAGAGTGGCTTTAGGAAGGGAATCGAGAGTTTCTTGCTGCTGCAATCCCTCTGATTCTGTTCTGAGCTTCAAACACAAGAACCAAACAATAGACTAGTGAGTTTCTAGTCAACAACAAAACGGGAAAGTACAAAAACTGGGAGTCATATAAACAAAGAGTATCACAAGACTCATAGGTGTATCTTTCTCCGTGCGAGTGTTTCAGAAATCCCCACGGAGATAGAAAACGTAAGAATGTGTAGCAACAGAAGCGAAGTTGAGTCAGACCAGGAAAGTAATAAAATAATCATTTATAAGTTGGTAAACAAAGAAAACCCTGAAACAAACAAGACAACCATTAATCATTGAGAGAAGAGGACTACGAGGAGGAGCAGTACTGGAGCACCTGTAGCGACGATCATAAGGCGATATGATGAACCTCCGGAGCTTGACTCTGCCGTTACTTCTTGCGCCAAGAGATGGCAAAATCCCCGTGGATAGACTGTAGTGACTGCCATCTCTAGACAACTGCTCTATCTCCTCCTGCCCACATACTGATACTCCTAACATCCCTCTATTTCGCGGAGTGGCCATTGTTATTGACGCACAAAAACAAAAACAACCCAACTCTCTGCTCTCCTCGCTTTTTCTTAAGCTCGTATAGTCGGTGTGGTTGTATTATAAATAGCTAGGCAGCTCTCCTCAGACCCTTTGTATTACGTTTTTACAGGCAAGGCTTGGTCTTTCCTTTATTGGTTACTTTGTCTTACAGTACTCTGTCTAAAAGTTTTCAAATAATACTGTTCTTGACCATCTTACCCTATTCGGTGGAGCCACTTCTCGCGTAGAACTGTAATTTACTCGCAACTTATATATACATAATTATCATTTCTTCAAACTAATAAATGATAATATCCCAAAAATTCTGCAAATAATAGGAAAGTAATGAGTTTCCATTAACATGGGAAGAGCCGATGAACATGTAGTTACGTACTGATTAATTCAAGAGCAGGAACGAATGAATTAGTTGGAAAAAAGGCAAGCATGGAAGTTGATAAAAGACTAATTTTTCTTCACTTTCCAAACATTGTTTGTTCCCACTTGCCGACCTCATAACTGTTGAAAACAAGTAGAATACTTATGTTCTGTTTTTTTTTAATAGTATAATACTAAGTTTGACCACATAACTAATATTTGAAGGGTGACGAGTTAATACGAATCAAATGAATTTTATGGATGATATTATTTGGCATTGGTTTGGAAATGGGCAATTGCTTTTCAACTTGTTAGCCCAAAAACACCATTAGTTTTTGGACTGGTAAATTGTTTTTTTGTGTTGAATTTATTTATAAGTTGATGTAATTAGATTGTCAATTCATTTTGACAAAATCATAACAAAAATTATTATCCATCATGTAATGGTAAATGAAGAATTTGTATGACCAGTGACACCAAACAAGGAAAAACAGTTATTTTCTTTTCAGCAGTGTACGACCATAACAAAATTTTATGGCTGTTATTTTCAAGACTCTCAAGTATCCGACGCTCCTCAACTAACAATGGATCACATTACATCATCAGACAGAGACAACTCGGCTTCGCCATGTACTTTTCGTGGTCGTAAACACGCAAGCTTTCGTTGCATATAAGGAAACAACTGTTTTTTTTTTCTTTGTTTTGATAAATAAAACAACTAAATTTTGTCCCCGTCTCTTTTTCCTTTTGAGGCTTGGGCATTAAATGATTTCCTTCTTAGGCTTGGGCATTAAAAGAATTTTAATTATATTTTAATTTTAATAAAACATAGTTATTATTAATAATTTATTTTTTAAATATTATAAAGCTAGTAATGTGAAAATCATTAAGTGATAATTTGTTGAAATGCACAGGGAGAGAATGCCCTTTTCTTTTAGTTGTCTTTTAAATGTGATATTTTATTGCGGAGCATGCTAGGTGATCACTGTTACGATGGGCATAAACAAATGTGAATATGCACACATGAATTGATGCATCATCTTTTAACAGTTGTTATTATGCGATATTAGAAGCGTGTTTGTTGGGAGGAATCTGTGAATTTCTGTTTGCTGGGTTAAAATAAATCCACACGAGCAACAAGCCTTTGGCTTGATGAAATCAGTGCTCGACTTAATTAAAAAGAGTCCCCTGTACTATGAAACGGGAAAAAGAAAGTCACTTGATGCACGAATTCTGTTATTGAACAAACTGACATTGTTGAGATACTTTTGTTAATGCAATCTTATCAAAGTCTATGACTTCCTAATTCAATGTATTATGTTCATTTATAACTAAATATGTTTTCGAAAATAGTAAAGACTACTGTTTAATGTTTGAAAATAGGTCAATGTTTGAGCTTTCATATCGTAATGAAGTAGGTTATATGTGCCAGTTTACCTACTTCCAACAAACTTGGATACGAATGTCTAAACCAAATCTAATATGAAGAGTTGCAAATACTTAGTGATGTCGGTCGATGACTGCTCTGATGTAGATTTCTATCTACAAATAACCCTATTTTGTTAAATAAATTGCACGTGAAAAAGTTTCTGCTCAGCCTTTAACCCTAATAAATAAATAAGAATTTTATTGTTGAACTTTTGTTGCTGTGGGATGTTGAAATGTCATTGGCGTATCTTTCAAGGTATAAAATGGCATTAATTATTTCAAGGAAATAGTAATGTAAATCCCAAATAATCATCTACGGGAGTCATTGCTTCAATATTTTAGGTCCACTAAGCTCATATTAAGCAATTGATAATTTATTTTTTTACCTCACAGTAAGAGGCAGACTTTAAATACTTGATTAAGAAAAGGAGTTGTGCTACTTACAGGCCCTAATTGACACAAGCGTGGTTTATATCAATTGATTTGATCAGTAAATAATATCAATTATTTATTAAAATTTTTTGATAAAATTAGTTGTTTATATATATAATAACTTATATAGACATAATTTTAAAAATTAAATTTATAACTCTAATATATATATATATATATATAGCCGAAAGAAAGATTCTCTTTTTTTGCTTAAGAGATTTGGGTATCTTGTTATGGAAGGTGTTTATATGATGTTGAACTTTATATATATAAAAAATAGAGAACAAGGAGATAGGTTTAGGGAAGAGTGCAGCAGAGTGTGGGGGCATGGGCTTAATTGACTTTTCATCCATTAAATGCTCCTATGTACTAGCTTTTTTTAAAAAAACTTATTATGTTCAATTCACAAATTCAATTACCTTTCAAACATAATTATCAAAAATTCGATATAGTCAAACTGTTAAAACTTTTCAATGCCTTAAAAAATAATTAATAAGCTATTTATCAAGCAAGGCTATAGCAGTTGTTTGCAATTTCTTATAAATTCAATTTTAGAGTCAATAATCCATAAACAATGTGACAGTTTTTGAAGATGATGGAAAGGATGTAAAATTAGGAAGGGACAGAATACATATTTATGTTAAGACTATTGGCATGAGATTGGTCCTTTGTACAAAATTCTTGAAACTTTCAGGATGGAAACGTATGATACTTAAAACATAAGGATCAGGTAGCTTCTATTTATCTACACTATTTTGGTACTTTTCCGAACTATCAGCTGAGCGTTTCTTCTGTTAATGGCTTCCCATGACTCAGGGGGTCATCTAGCCAAGAAGGGGACGACTCGCAAGCGAGATGACAATCCTCCCTAAACCAAATCGTCCTATAGCCAGATAGTCTTAAGTCTAGCGATTGAAGTTGCAGCGACGACATCAGGCTAGCTGGAGGACAATCCAGTTGAAGTTGAGGAAGGTGACATAACACCAGTTGACGGGGAGCAACGAGGCAGCATTTTGCTATCACAGCAACTAAGATCGAAGCTTGATTAGTAGTGGAAACTTGTGGTGGTGGTCAAAATCCTCGGCAGGAGGATCGGCTACAACGTGTTCTCCTCCCGCATGCATAGCCTCTGGAAACTTCGAGGACCCATAAAGATCATGGATATGGATCACGAACTTTTCCTGGTTAAATTCTAGGAGAAAGGGGATTACTTACACGTGCTAACCAACAGCCCATGGACGGTCTTTGGTCAAGTGATCACAGTCCAGAGATGGGTTTTGTCATTCCGGCCTTCCCACGCCCAGATCATGTACGCTGTGGTTTGGATAAAGATTCCAAACCTTCCAATCACCCGATACCATCCGAAGATATTGACAGCCTTGGGAAACCTTGTTGGAGCGATTGTGAGGATTGATGAAGCTTCCATGCTTACTCAGCGAGGACGCTACATGAGACGTGCAGTAGATATAGACTTGAATGCCCCACTGAAATCTAGTGTGGAGCTCGACGGGGAAACCTTATTGATCATGTACGAGGGTCTCCCCCAAGTGTGTTACACCTGCGGCATCATGGGTCACCCCCTACTGCCTATTCTAGGAAGCCGTCTGCGGCTAGTGCAGACGCTCCACCATTGGCCACAACTAATGTAGGTGAGACAGCTTCAGGCGAGACGTTGGCGGCAACTAAGGCGAGACAGGGAGACGTGATGGGCAACAGCTATGGACCGTGGACAAACGTGCAAAGGCGTCGCCCACGCTCCAGAGTGACGAGATAGGTCCAGACTGAAGAGAATGGCTCATGTGCAGAGATGATGAAGGACGGCTCAAGGTTTGCTACACTGGTCCCTTTTGGTATGGGAGAAGCAGAGTCCTTTAGCCCCAATGTACTTGCTTCCCAGGAGAAATCAGATGGGCTTGGTCAAAGAGTTACGATATCCACTTTAAATGGACCAGGAGCATTGAAACCCAAGGTAGGCTTGTCTAGGCCTGTTGACAAATCCAGACAGCCCACGCATCGCTCTAAGGGGAAAGAATTATTTCTAGCCCACTGATACGGAAGGAAATGGGCTGGGCTAGCGGAAGCCCTACATAAGACTCCGATATGGCCCCCCGTTCCAAATGCAACCCATGGTCACAGAGTGCAATATAGCAGTTGAAATCCCATCGCACTCCCAGATGGTCTGTGATAGCCAGCTCATCGAGGACCCAATCCTAGGGACGAAAGCGAGGCCTCAAAGCATGGAGGGGGTAGAGGAACCGAAGATAGGGGAAGGCCTCCCTGAAATCCTACCTTCAGAACCTCCCGATGTACCGATTGCAGTGACCGGGCCCGAGGACTCTCCAGACTCGAGCCCGGTAGTGGAATTGATACTAGCGCCTCCCAAAGTGGAGAGCCAGGAGGATGGAGTAGGGAGCATTGTGGAGGTTCAGAGGTAGGTTCCCTTTCTTCCTTTTAATTTTTATGTCGATATTATTATGGAACTGCCAAGGGGCAGGAGGATCGGATTTTCAAACCCTCCTACGTAATTACATACGTAATTACAAATTGGACGTTTTGGCCCTGATGGAACCCCGTATTAGTAGCTCTCGGGCCACCGCTATTATTCTTTCCTTAGGGTTTGACTTTTCCTTTAGAGTCGAAGCAAAATGTTTCTCTGGTGGTATCTAGCTCCTTTTGAAGGAGGAGTTTGATATTTCGATACTCATAGTGGATTGTCAATTCCTTCACACTACAGTCAAGTATAGGACACACTCTTTTGACCTGATGGTGGTGTATGTCAGTCTACAAGTGGTTTAGCAAGCCCTGCCCTGGCCTGTTCTAACCTGGATCGGTTGCCATACTATTAGGCCCTGGATCATGGGAGGCGACTTCAATGCTAAACTAGAAATTACTAATAAAAAGGGAGGAGCCCCCTCGACCCGAGTTGTGAGTAAACGATTTAAGGATTGGATGGATCGATATGGGCTCCATGATTTGGGCTTCAGAGGCTCCAAATTTATGTGGCGTAGAGATACGATCCAACCACGACTAGATAGGGTGTTTGGCTCGTTGGTGTGGCTGCAACAATTCCCCCACACTGTGAACCAACAGCAACCCTTCCTCAAGTCTAACCACAGGCCTATGTTTTTTAAGATACTCCATCCCTAGTCACGATTACCTGGAGCTCTGCCCTTTCGGTTCCAAAATGTGTGGATCACTCATTCGGGGTTTCTAGAGGTGGTTGATAAGAATTAGATCCCCGAGGAGAGGGCCCTGAGTCGTTCTCTAGCCCAGTTCTCTCAACACCTTACGCGATGAGCCAAGCAAGTGTTTGGTAACATCTTTTATCAGAAACAGAGGTTGGTCACCTGGCTAGAAGGTATTCAACAAACCATGACGACCAACCCTCGAGATTCATTGTTGGCTCTAGAGGACACTTTGAGTCGGGAGCTATTACAAGTCCTGTGTGAGGAGGAACTATTTTGGCACCAGAGAGCCAAATGCGACTGGCTTTCAAAGAGTGATCTAAGTACTAGGCATTACCATACTATCACCCTAGCCAAGCGAAAGAAATTACGCATTAAGAGGCTCCAGGACTCTACAGGGACTATAGTTTCTGATCCTGATCAACTACGTAGACTCGTCATCCAATATTTTGTCTAACTTTATAGCCTTGATGAGATACCTACCTCGCAATTCCTAGATTCAGGCGCATTCCTGACCCTTACAGGGGAGCAAGCCCAGGAGCTTGCTCGTCTAGTCCAGAAGGAGGAAATCAAGAGTGCGGTGTTTGCTATGAATCCAAGCAAAGCCCCGGAGGTGGATGGCTATAATGCCCTTTTCTTCCAAAACCAATGGGGGAAAGTAGGGTCATCTGTGGTGTCTTTTATCCAGTAAGTTTTCATGATGGAATGGTGGGACTATGAGTTAAATCTCACCATGTTGGTGCTTATCCCTAAAACCCCTTCCCCTCTCCAAATTTCTCAGTTTCGACCGATTAGCCTATATAACGTCCTCTATAAGGTTATCGCTAAAATGATGGTGAATCGATTGAAAGCGCATATGGACCACCTAGCAGTGACGAACCAATGTAGCTTCATCCTGGGAAGGCATATCACTGATAATACTATTATAACCTAGGAGGTTATCTATTCTATGCGGAAGAAGACTAGGAAAAAGGATATCTAGCTTTGAAGGTGGACCTGGAGAAAGCCTATGACCGGCTTCACTTACAGTTTATCCAGGATACCCTGATAGAGATTGGCCTTCTAGAGAACTTAATCTAGGTCATTATGTAGTATGTTACGACTACTTCTTTGCAGGTTGCCTGGCAAGGGACTGTCTTTGAGCCTTTTCGGCCCTCACGAGGTATCAGACAGGGCGACCCTCTATCGCCCTACCTGTTTGTTCTCTGTATGGAGAGACTCGGGCACCTCATATCACAAGAGGTAGGCTGTGGGGTTTGGAAACCGATCAAATTGAGTCGCACGGGACCCCCAATCTCACACCTATTCTTTATAGATTACCTTGTGCTATTTGCAGAAGCAGCGGATTCGTAAACGACAGTCATAGCAAGAACTTTGGAGACTTTTTGCCTAGCGTTCGGTCAGAAAGTTAGCCATCACAAAACTCAGATTTTTTCTCTAGGAATATCCCCCGGGACATCGCTAGGTGGCTCAGCCAAAGGCTCCAGATTACCAGTACGAATAATCTATATAGGTATCTTGGGGTTCCATTGATTCATGAGAGGAAGAACTGGCATACATATCAACACATCCTTGATAATGCCCAGAAGAAATTGGCCAGCTGGAGAGCCAAGATGTTGTCCCTCACAGGAAGGATTACTTTAACCCAAGCAATCATCTCTTCGCTACCTATCTTCATGATGCAAACGGTTCGACTCCTGCGCTAGTTGTGCGATGACTTGAAAAAAATTATGAGGGACTTTATCTGGGGATCCACATCGGATTGCCAAAAACTGCACCTTGTTAATTGAGAGACAGTGTATAAGCCTAAAGTCGAAGGGGGACTAGATATTAAACGTATTCGGTCTACCAATGATGCGCTTTTGGAAAAATTAGGTTGGGACCTACTCAATAAACCTGACGCTCTATGGGTTCAGATACTCCGAGCTAAGTATAGATTGGAAGCTCTTCCGATTCCCCTCAGGATCTCCAAGCCAGGGGTTTCAAGTATATGGCGGGGGATTTCGACTTCCTGGCAAGTTATTAGGCATGGTCTCTCATGGGCCCTGGGCAATGGGAGAAGCATTCTCTTTTGGCTGGATAACTGGCTGGAAGGCTGGGGACCTCTTATATATGTAGCTATTTCGTCGGTCCCCGACAGTCTTAGGTTCGCTATGGTCACGTCCCTCATGCAAGATAGTGGAAATTGGCATTGGAATGACTTTCAACAGTATCTCCCGTCCACAATAGATCTAGAACACTTAGGCCCTATCGCCGAGGACGTAGGGGAGGACACTTTGGTGTGGGGCCCAACAACCCATGGGAGGTTCACAGTGGCATCTGCATATGATTTAATTGAGGACTAATCCATGGTGCCCAGCAACAAGCTGCGGGAGATTATTTGGAAATAGGTAAGCCTGCAGCAGATTAGATCGTTCCTCTAGCTAGTGGCCGACCGTAAACTCCTTACAAATCAACAGCGAGTGGCTAGACATATTGCCCTGGATAATAGGTGCCATGCCTGTGGCCATACAGAGACTACTATCCCATATGGTGAGGGGCTGTCCAAAGGCGATAGTTTTCTGGAGACAGTTTCCTTGCGAGGTGATAGATCCGGGATTTTTCCAGCAAGCTGAGGAGGCGTGACTGAAGTCTAATCTCACTAAGCTCAATCTGGTGCAGCAAACAACGTGGGTCACTATCTTTGGCATCGCTTGCTAGTTCCTTTGGAAGTGGTGTAACAGTAGTCTATTTGAGCTAGACTTTATTTGGTCGAAAGAGGGTCCACGCATCACTCTAGACTACGTGGATTGGATCGTGAGAGCCCATGTGATGGAGAACCATGTGTTCTTAGCCCAGGGCATTCCTATGGGCACCCTGGTGGGCTGGACTAAACCTCCAGAGGGTTGGGTTAAAGTCAATTCGAATGGAGTAGCTAAGCACAGTTCCAATAAGGCTTCAACTGGCAGTTTAATACGTGATTGTCAAGGGAATTGGTGTGGGGGTTTTCAGCAAAACCTCAGAAGGGGTTCAACCCTAATGGTGAAGCTCTGGGGAGTGTTCTCAGGTCTTACACTGGCCTGGGAGCTGGGGTATTACAGGATGGTCGCCAAAGTCGACTCTCTCGAGGTCCTTAATATTCTCTCCGACCCTCATATTGTGCTAATTGGGTTTACATTTTTGGTGTCAGGTATACGGGAGCTTGTTCAACAAGATTGGGAGGTTCATTTCCAGCATGTCTTTCATGAAGGAAATCAGTGCGCCGACAACTTGACAACCATCGCCGGCCTACTTTGTCCAAGGCTACATATCCCTCAGGAGCCACCAATAGGCGTCAAGGAGCTTCTCCGCAGAGATGCGCATGGAGTATTGTTTTCTAGAGCGTTGAGCTAATTTAGTAGTTCCCTTTGTAATTAAAAAAAAAGTCTCATGTTATATTTAGGTAATAATTTAATTATTTATTAAGAAAATTTTTTTATTTATCATTGTCTCTTCAAGAATCAATCCCTTTAATTGACTCATAACCCAATTCTTTTAAAACCAAACTTTCAAAATTTCAATAGCAAAACGTATCAATATTAATAATGATAATGTTTGTTGCTTTAACAATAATTATCATTGCCCATTTTCTTCAACAATAGCCATCATTTCTCATATGTAATTAAAAAGTAAAG
>JANZLF010000008.1:32334649-32344733 GCA_026546835.1 Erythroxylum foetidum | reverse complement strand
TGCTGGTGTTGATTTTTCTGGTGAGTCCAACAGCCCCTCCTCAAGTTGGAGTTTGTGTAAACCCAACTTGTCTAATGTTGTATGAAGTACTGGTGCTGGTAATGCCTTTGTGAATGCATCATCTAATTGGAACCTCGAAGACAAGTGACTGGTTTGGAGAAAACCGTCGTGGACTGCATCACGTACTAAGTGGCAATCAATATCTAGATTCTTGATACGCTCATGGAACACGGGATTGTTGGAGATATGGATTGTTGCCATGTTATCACATGTTAGTGGGATTGGAAATGGAACCTTCACTTGCAGATTTCTTAAGATGTAATTGGGCCACTTTATTTCGCAGAGAGTACTGGCCATACTTTTGTATTTGGCTTCAGTGGAGGATCTGCTGACTGTTTGTTGCTTTTTTATCTTTAAAGAAATTAAGGATGAACCCAGAAATATACAGAAGCCTATGATGGATTTTCGAGTGACTAGGCAGCGTACCCAGTCTGCATCAGAGTAAGCTAACAATTTATTTTCAGAGTTTGCCGAGTAGAATAGTTCCTTTGAAACACTTCCTGCTAGATACCTTAACACATGAGTTAGTGCCTTCCAATGTGGTTCTGTTGGGGCAATGGTGTATTTTCTTAGTTGCTGAATTGCGTATGTGATATCAAGTCGCGTAAAATTAAGGTATAACAGCACTTTTCAAATCCCCCAAATTCAAATCAGCCAATATATCACGTATGTACTTATGTTCGGATAATATCATACCACACTCTGATCTAGCTATTTCAATACCAACAAAATACCTTACATATCCCATATACTTTATGGTGAATAGATCATTAAAGAAATTCTTCGCATCACTTATCAGGGATTCATCAAAACTGGTAATCAGCACATCATCTACATAGATTTTTTTTTTGGGCATAATCTACATAGATTACTAAGCCTATAAACTCAGCATCGTTACCTTTTGTAAACAAACAAGGATCGGAATCTGCTTGGACAAACTCGTAAGTAGTCAATTTTGTTGTGATTTCCTTATTCCAGTGTCTTCTTGCCTATTTGAGGCCGTATAGAGATTTTCGAAATCTTAGTATCTCCTTTGTTCGCGTTCTGTTGTAGCCTTGAGGTGGTGAGATGTAAATTTCTTCATCGATTTGTATATGTAGATAAGCATTGTTTAATCCACGTGGTGTATGGGCCACCCCTTTGCTGTGGAAACAACAAGAATAGTGCGAATGGTCGTAAGCTTTGCAACATAAGAGAAGACATCAAAGTAGTCGACGCCTAGGTTCTGCTTAAATTCCTTCACAACCAGGGGTGGTTTGCGTCTTTCAATCTGTCCATTTGGTTTTCTTTTGATTTTGTAAACCCACTTCGTGGTTAGTGGCTTTTTTCCCATTGTTAACTTAGCCGATACCTAGGTGCCATTTCTTTCCAAAGCTTTAAACTTCACTCCATTGGTCCGATCCATAATGGGTCCTATTTAGCACTTTCATAAGAAAATGGTTCATATTCAGTAGATAAGTTACCAGGAAAATTTTATGGGAAGTGGGGAAGGTGAGGTTGTCTTGGTTTAGGGAGAGCTGCGAGGAAACCTTGAGAGCTCGATGTGGTAGGGTAGTGATGTAATCTTGAAGGTATGGAGATGGGTTTCGTAGGCGGGTATTAAATTGTGTAGAGATGTGGGGGGTTATTGGAAGGTGTTTGGGTAGGTCATGGAGATGGCGTTTCAGGTAGGGTATTTTCAATGCCGGTAGTAATTGGTGATGGTAAAGTGGGAGATTGGTCTACTGGGTCAGAATTGGTTGGGTCGGCTAATAAAGATTGGGTAGCTGGGTAATTAGGTTTGGGTATAGATATTTGGACTGGAGTGGCCAAATAATGGGTCTTGTTCAGTGTTATGTGTGGGCTCTTTGGTTGGTTTACAAGGAGTGGCCAAATAATTGGGTAGCTCTTTGTTTGTAATTTGTAAGCCTTTCAATCAGTCGAGTATCTAAGGAATAAACATTTCGTTGCTTAGGATCAAGTTTTTCTTTGCGGGGAGTGGTGTTAATGGTGCAACATAGACATCATAAGGTGCAGAAATGATCATAGGTCGATTCTTTTTTATATAATTTTTTGTAAGGTGTGTCCCATGATAGCACTTTTGTCGGTAGACGGTTGATTATGTGAGTAGCGGTTAAAAGAGGTTCCCCCAAAAAATCTTTTGTTAAATTGGCTTGGAACATAAGTGCTCAGGTGATTTGAAGGAGGTGTTTGTGTTTTCGTTCAACAATCTCGTTTTGTTGGGGCGTATGAACGCAAGTTTTTTGGTGAAAAATCCCTTGTTTTTAAATAATTGTTGGTTCAAATGGTTCACAAACCCGATTCCGTTGTCTGTTCGTATAGTGGTAATGGTTTGTTTAAAATGGTTTTCAATCATGGTGATGAATATGATAAGAGTTTTGTGAACTTGTTCTTTAGTGCTTAATAAAAAGGTCCATACGACTCTACTATATTCATCAACAATTGTAAGGAAATATGTTGAACCTGTTAGAAATAGAAGTTGTAACAAACTAGGAAAGATTTATCTGTAACAAACTAGGAAAGATTTATCCATAAAATCAGGATCAAATCCTAATCCTGATACAATTGATACATATCATGTCCCTAGAATCAAGCAACTACTAGTCTTGTTAGTCTCTATAAATCATCACTTTGTAATCGGATTAATTAAGAAATTCTACATCTATCATTGACTCATGCTCTCTCTATATTTTATCTTTCTCGACTCTAATATGGTATCAGAGCAGTGTCGATTCTAGGGTCGATCACTATGAGCACCCACAGTACTGCTGAGTCTTCAGCAATGTCCGAAGCTTCCGAATTCTTGTCAACACAATTAGAGAAATTGTTGAATCAGAATACTGGGAATGAAACAGCCAACGTATCAATCAAACTGAATGATCACAATTACTCCCTGTGGTCGAAATTGATGCTGCTGGCTATTGGAAAACAAAATATTGTCTATCGAAATATTGTCGAAACGAATCACATTTCTCAAATTCCGATCTATTTGTGATCATCAAATCTGTATTTCACAAATTACCTTAATTATTCACAAAGTTCCCACTTTACTTTTCTGACCACAAAGTGATATTCCGGCCCAATCCTATGCTTACTCAACTAGTTCAAATCTCAATTCTCGCTTACTCAATTTTTACCAATACAAATAATACTAAAACAATTACCACTTTTTTGTTGGGTTAGACATCTTAAGTCTATTGAACGTATAACTGATTCCTAATTTGAATGTTTTGAAAATCAGACCGAAAATTAAACTGGTAAGATAAAAAATTTTACACTTAAAATGTTAAGATTAAATAAAATTATAGAATTTAAAATATGGTTTGAAGATATTGTTCTTATTAATCGGAGAATTTGAAGCTTAATTGAGAAAAGAGATTGTGAACTTATTAATTTACAAAATATAACCGATTAGTTACTAAATTGATCATTTTTTTACAACAAGAGTTATTAAAATAAATCGAATTAAAAAGTTAAAAAATCGAACTAAAATTTGAATTTTCAAAATTTTTATGATTGATCCTCAATTTTGGACAATTTTGTTAATAAACTATCAAGAATATCTTGCTTTATATTACAATACGACATATTGATTTAAGATCTTTTTAATCAATTTTCTTGAAAAATCTTTTACAAAGATATTACTACATAATTGTCCATCAATGATAATAATTCTTTAGATATCTACCTTTAGAGAACATCATTGTTGTTCTCTGGTGTTTCAGTCATTCGAAGCTTGACTTTGTGGGGATTGTAAAGAATCTTTTCTATTACAACTACAACACGTAAATGTAGAATGATAAATCATACAAAAAATTATACATGCGGTCCTCATTTTCAGGGAAAAAAATCAATGAAAAGTTAAAGATGATCTAAAATCAAATCTTATTTTAATGTTAACTCATTATGAGGGACGATATTGAAAGCTTTAAAAATTCCTATAAAGTATATATAGTTCGTAGTGAAATAAATTTAAATTTTATATTTGACTAATTAACTACATTAGATAAATTTGAATTCATAGTCATTTTTAAAAGGGATCAATTGTGAATGTATACTTTTATCAAATACTTAATGCTAAGTATTAGGGCAATTGATAAAAGTTACTCCTTTGTGACCAAAAATTATAAGTTCAAATTGTAAAAACAGTCTTTTTTTATACCAAAAAAACTGTATATATTGATGATCTTCTCCAAATCTTTGCAAAATAAGGAACTTTGTATACTTGAGTATGTTGACTTATATAAATATACTAAAAGAAAGGTCATTTAAGAGAGGGATTGAGCAGCAATATTCCCAAATCGCATGCATATCTCCTTAATAATATGATGATGTATTAATTTATGTTATTTATATGTAATACTTTATAGTAAATCTTGCGGGCCTTAAATTCAATGATAAGGTTGAGTACTATTACAAATTTGAAGCTGAATAATAAAGGTTAATTTTTGAGTTTCACTGTCAATTAGATTTCAAGGAAAAGCTCCACAGCTAGCTATTGAACCGTATGGCATATAAATGGGTAAAGAATTTAGAGATAAACCTTCAAAACATGTGAGTTTTTAATCCACTACTAAGCCTTAACATTAGTTACACCTTTGAATTAGCATGTTCTTTTCATACAACTCCTAAATCTTTCATTTTATAATTGAGTCCAAAGTGTTATTTTCTAGTAGCTAGGGCTCTCAGGTGGAGCTAAAAAGTGTTATTTCAAAGTGTTTTCAAGAAGATCTATAGTTGACAAGTAGGAGTGACCTGATTGGTTTCAACTCCTCACTTAAAGCTCTTCTTTGTAGGTGGTTTTGAGTTCGAGTTACCAAAATAGGAGGTGAGGGGAATTTTTCCTGTTGATGATCCTCTAGCTCCTTAGACATGTTCCTTGATCGGATCAATTATGGACGTTTTGCTTCCAGCGGCAGTGTGAGAGTTGAAGCTATTAAAAAACTCAAGATTGTTGAGACCAAAAAGTGTTATTTTGAAGTGTTTTCAAGAAGAGCAATGGCTAAAATTTCGTACAAATTTAGGACTATGTTTATCTTTTATCCCCTTGCATGTGTATAATTGCTCTTTCATTGGCTTGATGTATTGCGCGACCGCGATTGCTACGACCAACGCATCTTTGACCAGAATCCCGGGCTTCGTTCAGTGTGCCACTATGCAATTTAAAGTGTTTAAATGATCATGAGGTTCTCAACTTGTATCTATCAATTAACAATTACCTGAAGTCTAGGGTCTTTAAATCTTCCGTGTCCTAATTCAGACCAATTAACCCTGTAGTTGACTTTTAATACATTTACTCGGGACCAGGGGTTATGTTCTATTTTTTTAATTAAGCATATATACTAAGGACGAAGGGGATGGACAACCACGCAATCCATCCCCATCGTCCATTTAATCTAACGGTTACTTTAACATCTTTATCCCCCACCCCCTCCTCGTCTATATGTCATAGTTATTGTTTCTATATTGACACTATTCAATGTTCTGTCTTTATTATTACTCTCCCTCTTTCATTCATTCACTCAAAGTTGCAGAAAGTTTTCTCTCTCATTCTTTAGTTCTCTGGCCTCGACTTTCTCTGCTTCTCCGCCTCACGTCTACCACTCGGCAACACAGAACCTTCCTTCCTTTTCTTTTTTTTCATCTTAAAACTCTAAACATTGCATATCTGACAACTGTAGTAAGCTCTCCTTTTTTCTTTGGCATTTTTATTTCAGTCACGGTTTCATCGAGTTTTTATTATGTGTACAGATGGGTCACTCTCCAACAAAGCCTTTCAGGTTTACTCCTTTTATCTTTGGTAGGTTTATTCCTTTTCTTCATCTTAAAACTCTAAACATTGGTTTTATTCAGCATTTGGAGTTTGGTCTTTCAGGTTTATAACTATGGTAAGCTCTTCTTTTTTCTTATGCGGTTTTATTTCAGTCATGGTTTTGTATTTCCTTTTTTTGTTTACATTTTTTGCTTCAACTTTCATTGAGCTTTTATTATATGTACAGATGGGTAACAGTTGAGGTTTACAACTGTGGTAAGCTTACCTTTTTCTTCAGTCATGGTTTTGTATTTTCTTTTTTTTGTTTGCGTTTATTTTGTGTATAGATAGGTAACGGTACTGTGGTAACTCAGGTTTACAACTGTGGTAAGCTATTCGTTTTTATTTTGCGATTTTATTTCAGCCATGGTTTTGTATTTCCTTTTTCTGTTTGCGTTTTTTGCTTTGACTTTCATCGAGTTTTTATTATGTGTACAAATGGGTAACGGTTGGGGTTTACAACTGTGGTAAGCTTTCCTTTTTCTTCAGTCGTGATTTTGTATTTTCTTTTTTTGTTTGCATTTATTCTGTGTACAAATGGGTAAGGGTACTGTGGTAAACTTTCCTTTTTCCTTTCCTACAATAATGATTGATACTTATCCAGTTCAATTTTTTCCTTTGATTTTCGTGAAGGTTTTATTATGTGCAGAGATGGGTCAACTGAGTTAAAGGAGAGAGAGGATCGATCTTCTTTTATGCTGCTTCATCAAGATTTTTTTTATTCGGTGTTTTGTGTAATTTTCTCGGTTGTGAGATTTTTTAAAATTTTGTTATCTCTTAGGTTTATGCTGAATTGTTCACAGTTTAAATGTCCATGGTGATGTTTCGACGCAATTTTTTTGAAGCTGCTTTGGTCTGTTGATGTTGTGTAAAATGGAGATGGGAAGCTTTCGGAGACTGCTTCCTTTACAACATAGGATTGTTTGCCACAATCTTCACCAATTTTGTTTTAGCATTATTGTCCTAGATTTTGATGACAATTGTTAATATGATTTTCTTTCTTCTTTTTTTTTTGTTCGTTCTAGTAGAGATAACTAAAAGATTACTTACAGACATTTTTATCTCCTGATGTGTTAAATTCAATTACATCCAGCAGTATGTTAAAGACTTCAAATTCTGTAAGCGTTACAAATGAGATCTTAATCATTTAATATCTGATACAATAAACATTTCGCATTTAATGTTGTCGTTGTTTCTTATTTAAAGGACTTGACATTATTTTAAAAAATTGATTTCAATAATCTTTCTTGGAGGAAACGAAGGGCCATCACCTTGGTGAAATTTTGTTAGCTCTCAATCACTTCGCATTAAAATTCAATTATGTTATTAGTAAATAACGAATTTAATAATGTTATGAATAATAATAAACAATCTTAATAAAGATAATACATTTATTAATAATAAGTAATATACTGAAATACAAAATTAATTATAATAATCCCATTAATAAAAAATAAGATTTAAAACTTTAAAAATTTATGAATAATGATTAACAATTTTAATAAAAATAATACATTTATTAATAATAAGTATATAGTGAAGTACGAAACTAATCATAGTAATCGCATTAATTAAAAAAATAAGATGTATAAGTTTAAAAATAATAAGAAGGAAATTAATGATAAGAAGGAATTATATATTATTAATATAAATAAATTTAAGCAAACAAAGTTAAATTATGATAAGGAATATAATGCTAATAATGAAAATAAAAACATTTAATAATAAAAAGGAATTTTAAAAATACTACTGATTAAAATGATAAAGCAACAACCATCATTTTCATCCGACATACGTATTTTGGATTTTTCAATGGATTTACATTTTTCATTACTTCACGTCTAAATTATTTTGATGAAAATCAAATAATAATAATATTAGACGACGAAAACGGAAGCAAACTAAGACAGAAGTTGAAGCAAAAGTAAGACAAAAGGGGAAGCAAACTAAGATGGAAGCTGAAGCAAAAATAAGACGGAAGCAGAAGCGAAAGTAAAACCAAAGCTGAAGCAAAAGTTAGACGAAAGCGGAAGACGAAAGCAAAAGCAAACTAAGACGGAAGCTTAAGCAAAGGTAAGACGAAAGCAGAAGCAAACTAAGACAGAAGCTGAAGCGAAAGTAAAA
Organism: Erythroxylum foetidum; assembly: GCA_026546835.1. NCBI lineage: Eukaryota > Viridiplantae > Streptophyta > Magnoliopsida > Malpighiales > Erythroxylaceae > Erythroxylum > Erythroxylum foetidum. The sequence continues at coordinate 32,336,737 of JANZLF010000008.1, read as the reverse complement.
CGAAAACGGAAGCAAACTAAGACAGAAGATGAAGCAAAAGTAAGACGAAAGCCGAAGCAAACTAAGACGGAAGCTGAAGGAAAAGTAAGATGAAAGTTGAAGCAAACTAAGACGGAAGCTGAAGCTAAAGTAAGATGGAAGCTGAAGCAAAAGTAAGACGAAAGCAAAAGTAAAAGTATGACGAAAGCAGAAGCAAAAGTATGACGAAAGAAACTAAGATGAAAGCAAAAGTAAGATGGAAGCGATATAAGACGAAGATTCGATAGTACGTCGGATAGTTAATCAGTTTAAGGTAAAGATTTCAGGTTAATTAGCTATTGTGATCTCCTTTTTTCTTCGGTGGTTTTATTTCAGTCATGGTTTCATCGAGTTTTTATTATGTACACAGATGGGTTACTCTCCAACAAAGCCTTTCAGGTTTTATTCCTTTTCTTCATCTTAAAACTCTAAACATTGGTTTTATTCAGCGTTTGGAGTTTGGTCTTTCAGGTTTACAACTGTAATAAACTCTTCTTTTTTCTTTTGCGGTTTTATTTCATCATGTGCAGAGATGGGTCAACTGGGTTAAAGGAGAGAGAGAATTGATCTTCTTTTCTATTGCTTCATCAAGATTTTTTTTCGTTGTTTTGTGTAATTTGTGTAATTTGCTCGGATGCGAGATTTTTTAAAATTTTGTTATCGCTTAGGTTTATGCTGAATTGTTCACAGTTTAAATGTCCATGGTAATGTTTCGACGCAATTTTTTTGAAGTTACTTTGGTTTGTTGATGATTGTTTGCCACAATCTTCACCAATTTTGTTTTAGCATTATTGTCGTAGATTTTGATGACAATTGTTAATATGATTTTCTTTCTTCTTTTTTTTGTTTGTTCTAACACAGATAAATAAAAGTTTGTTTACAAACATTTTTATCTCCTAATATGTTAAATTTAATTAAATCCAGCAGTAAGTCAAAGGCTCCAAATCTGGTAAGCGTGACAAATGAGATCTTAATCATTTAATATCTGATACAATTAACAGTTGGCATTTAATGTCACCGTTGTTTCTTATTTAAAGGACTTAACATTATTTTTTTTAAAAATGATTTGAGTAATCTTTCTTGGAGGAAACAATGGGCCATCACCTTGGTGAAATTTTGGTAGCTCTCAATCACTTCGCATTAAATCCAGCATTATGTCAAAGGCTCTAAATCCTGTAAGCGTTACAAATGAGATCTTATTCATTTAATATCTGATACAATAAACATTTCACATTTAATGCCGCCGTTGTTTCTTATTTAAAGGACTTAACATTATTTATAAAAAATGATTTGAGTAATCTTTCTTGGAGGAAACGAAAGGCCATCAGCTCAATCACTTCACATTAAAATTCATTTATGTTATTAATAAATAAAGAATTTAAAAATGTTATGAATAATAATAAACAATTTTAATAAAAATAATACATTTATTAATAATAAGTAATATACTGAAGTACGAAACTAATCATAATAATCCCATTAATAAAAAAATTAAGATTTAAAAATTTATAAATAATGATTAACAATTTTAATAAAAATAATACATTTATTAATAATAAGTAATATAGTGAAGTATGAAACTAATCATGGTAATCGCATTAATAAAAAATTAAGATTTATAAATTTAAAAATAATAACAAGGAAATTAATGATAGAAAGGAATTATATATTATTAATATAAATAAATTGTAACATCCCATTACCTGTGGGAATGTTAGAATGGTAAATGTGAGTGATTAATGAGAGCTTAGAAATGTAATTGCATGCTAATGCATAATGTGTCATATATGAAAATAATTGTACATGCATTCTGTTGGATCCCGAACTTTTGATGAAAATTAGAAATATTACAATGAATTTAAAGTGAGAAAGAATTGGTGAAAATGAGAATGAATTTAAGGAACTTTGATGAATTTAAGAAAATTTTATTTGAAATGAATTGTTTAATTTTGAGGACTTTGATATTTGAATGCATTTATATGGATTATGAGAAGAAAGTGGATGAGTTGATTGAAATGAAGTTATATAGCAAGAATTAAAAAGAAAAAGTGTGAAAATTTGAAGGATTTA